>JARYHS010015240.1:0-43031 GCA_031002005.1 Vandiemenella viatica
CCACAAACATCATCTATTGCGTTGAAATGGCGTTTGCGGCTTAACATTTTTCATGATTCCAGTTTATCTTTATATAGCATAGCTTACCTAGAAACAGGGCATATTCTTTCAAATATTCTACATTCAAATTGCTAAAGCACACGAATATGTCTGCGTTATTATTTTAGTGATGACTAAACAACTACAGACCGAGCGTTTTGGGTGAGCAGTTAGCGCTCTGACCTCGCATTAGAGAGGACGGTGGTTCGTATCCCCATCTGGGCATCCAGATTTGGGTTTTCCATGGTTTACCCAAATCGCTCCAGGCGAATGCCGGGATGTTTCCTTCAAAAGGAAAGGCCATGGCAGAATTTCTTCCCATTCCTTGTCCCCAATTCTATCCCGCCTCTTATGACCTCGACGTTGACGTGGCGTAAAGCCATAAGTAAAAAAAAAAAAAAAAAAAAAAAAAAAAAAAAAAAAAAAAACAGAAATGGGCAGAACCTCAATCTGGAAGTGTCATGTTTTAGAATGCTTGTACCTCGCCTGGGACTACTGCAGTGTAATATTCAGTTAGGTTAGGCGGTTATGGAGTCAATAGTTCTGCAAATGCCATGAAGAAAGAAAGTACTGATCGTGGAAAAATATATATATATATATACGGGGTAAGGACAGAGAGCGGGGAGTTGCTTATGCACAGAGCACAGCTCGTGAATATAGAATTCAGGCTGTAGTAGACACACCATAAAAGGCACTAGTAATCATTTACAGACTTAAGTGTAGTAGCTTGTGATTGGGAGATATTAATAGGCAGCTGGTTAACTGCAGAGGCTGCAAAAAGCTGTGTGGCTTGTTGAAAGTATGCAGCGGCTAACACATGCGAGCAGGACAGCTTCAATAGAGCATGTAGAGAGGTAGCTCTCTGGGGACAAAGTTTGAGACTATCAATAATGTACTACACTGATTATTAGTTCTAAAATTACTTTGAGGGCTGCTAAAGGCAGTGAAAAGGTCTTCTCTCCTTTTCAGCAAAGTTTATATTTATAGAAAAGTTTTTTGAAATGAGAATAAAAGTGAATAAACGTAATTGCATAATTTAAGATATACACAACCACAAGTTCTACAAACACGCAAAACTTTAACGTGGAATATTGCACTATTAAATTAATAGTTAAATAAAACGACCAAAACAGTTTGTTAAATGGGAAAACAAGAACAGAAAAAAATTATCATTCATTTCTGAAATGATACATCTTGTGAGGATTCACATTTTAAGGAAAGGTACCATTAATTACCAGAAGAGTTGGCTTTAAAAGAAACTAAAACTATTATTTAATGGCTTCCTCCAAGTTAATTGTAGGGTCGTTACATTACTCTTATGTCTTAACTAATTATTGATTTAAATGCCTATTTGTTTTAAATTAGATAACAATCCAGTATTTTGGCTTGTCAGAATTTTAATTAAAATTTACTACCATTATAGAGTAAATTTCATATTGCAGTCATTTAATCTCCAGTAGTATTTACTCGATATAGAGAAATGACTCTGACAAATAAAAAAGGATATCAAAATGATATCAAGTTCTTACCTGATATATTCTATCATTTTCAGTGAATTGTATCTAGACATAAATTAAGGAATCTTGAGAAATTTATTCAGCTTCTGTTAAAATAATTATTAATTTTTATTTGTTTTCATGCTAATCACAAGTAAAAAATACGCAAATTGCAAAAAGAAGGCCAAGAGGAGAATAACGACCTCACAACGCCATTCGGCATGGAAGAATTAGATAAGGCTACAATACATAACAAAAATGGAAAATAAGTAGGCCTGGATGACAGTAGGACAGAACAAATTAAGCACTTTAGTCTAACAACACAGAAGTGGATCCTTCAGCTTTTGAAAAACTGTATTAGAACATGTCAAATTCCAAAGATCTGGTGGAAGAGCCAAGTGATTGCCTTGCTTAAACCTGGCAAAGAATGAAACAATCCAAAGAATTTTAGAACAGTTGAACTTTTATGTCACCTCTACAAACTGCTTGAAAGAGTTATCTTAAACCGGATGTTGCCTTTAGTTGATACTTTGCTTATTCCTGAACAAGCTGGATTCTGCCCGGGACAACTACTAAATCTCACGCAGTTTATAGAAGATGGTTTTGAAACTTGTAAGATAACACGAGTGGTATTTGTTGATTTGTCAGCAGCGTATGACACTGGCAACTATCAGCTACTACTAGTCAAGTTCTACAACCTGACCAGGAATATCAGTATTACTTGGGATCCATCAGACATGTTAAGAACGCATTTCGATCTTCTTCATATATGTTGAATGGTATACAGCATATATGTCTGTGGTATAGCCGTTTCTCAAAATATGCCCTAGCTTTTGAAATATTTGCATGCAAAAAAAACTAAATTTTTTAAATGTTGTCTATATAGTAAATTATTGTCCCATATTAACAAATGGCAGCGTGGTCTATTGATTGGATGTTGGTTTCATAATTTTCTTACCAGAGTTCGAATCCCCTAGAATCAAATATTTTTATTTATTTTTATCTTCAGAAATTGTCGAGCTTGACTATTTAATTTTTGTTTAAACTTCATTTACATACTTTTATTGCTTGAAATAATATTTAAAACTAAATATATTACCTACAGTTCAGCGTCATGTTTTTCCTGAAAATCTTTTATTTCGTAATGATTTCACGGGTCTACCGACGGTTTGTTTTTCACAACACAAATCGGCCGCACACCCTTGAAAACTTCATTCCAATCATACATCAGGAATGTCTCCATTCTTACATTATTTTCCAAATTTTGTTAATAAGTTTATTGTTTTGGTGCATTTTTTAATTTAAATAGTTACTATAACTTTATTTCATTTTCGTCGTTTCTTTACTTGTGTATCATAAGGAGGTATTTTAAACGAAATATGTAGCATTGGGAAGATAGAGAGAAAAACTTTCTTCTACACTCGATTTGTTCCAAGAACGGTTGCGTGTAAATGGTTGAAAAAAAAAATAGTAGGCCTATCCATGAAGAAAAATGGAGCTCAACAAGGAAATGGAAGAACTAGTGAAACATGCTTATAAACATTGCAATATTCTTGTGTCAGATTCCAGTTTACTAGCAGATTCGCCTCCTGACTTAATTTCATTGGGTACGGGCGTGGCATATTAGGAAGCCATTGTTGATATATGGGCCGAAATTACGTTTCGTGTATCTGTTATAAGTAATGCAATTTGTATTTAGATTTTATTTGACGCTACAAAAGTATGTAAATGAAGTTTAAACAAAATAAAAAAGTAAAGCTTGACAATTTCTAAAAATAAATAAAAATATTTGATTCTGCGGGTATTTGAACTCAGGTCAGAAAATTATGAAAACAACATCCTATTACATAGACCACGCTGCCATTTGATGATATGGAGCAATACTTTACTATATAGACAGCGTTTAATTATTATTATTATTATTTTTACATGCGAATATCTCAAAAACCAGGGCGTATTTTGAGAAACAACTATACCACAGACATATATGCTGTGTACTCTTCAACATGTATGCTTCTCTCCTGCAGAATCGCAGATTCCTTGTTCACTTCAAAGGACATTGTAGCCGTTGGAGGTTACAGAAGAAAGGTATACTCCAAGGAAGTATGCTATTCTGTATATTGTTTAACATATATACCAATGATCAGCCTAACCACCTCCACCTAAATGCAGGAGTTTCATGTATGGCTGATGATCTTGCTCTGTCCTCACAGGGCAAAGACTTTGAGACAGCGAAGAGCACCCATACTGACTGTCTGAAGATTTATCAAGGTATTACAGCACAAACCAGTGAAAACCAAATCCTGTGAAGACACAAGTATGTGCTCTTCATTTAAGGAATAAAGAAGCCACTGCATGAATTCCAAGCTGAAAGTTTCCACTAGGAAAGCAATCTCCTAAAATAATTGGCTTGGATCACAGTGTGGTAGCCAACCTGAAACAATTCAAACTTCTGCCTTAGCGCTATGTTTTTCGGCTGCAGAGTATGCCTGTCCTGTATGGTACAGCTCATCCCATGCCAAACAGGTAGACATTGCACTTAATGACACTTGCCGAATCATAACAGGCTCCTTAAAATCAACTCCAGTCAAATGGCTCCACCGCCTCGCAGGGATGCACCACCATCTGTTTCAAGAGAAATAGCAGCGAACAAGGAAATGTGGTAAGTGGACCATGAAAAAATCTCATCCATTATATGGACATATACCACATAGACAAAGACTGAAGTTCAAGAAAAGTTTCCTAAGAAATTCTCAGGAACTTACAATGACGATTGAGAATGCCAGGTTACAACTATAGGTAGCTAAGGCTCCCCTTCCGCGTGGCTGGGGAAGACTGTCCGAATCTTTGCCACCTGGCTATGACAAGGGATGGTTGATGTGGAAGTCTTTGAATAGGCAAAGATCAGGAGTGAGCAGATAGAAAGTCAACTTAACAAAATAGCGGCTATACTGAGATCAATGATATCAAGTGCGACTGCGGGGAAGACCAGACTGTTCAGTACATGCTCCAGTGTTGACTGTGTCCAGCATCCTGCTCGGCAAGTGATCTGTATGAGGCCCCAGAAAATGCACTGGAAGTGGCCAAGTTCTGATCCAGTAATTGTTGATGTTGGTGATTGTGTGACTGTATAGTTTCTGACACGAAATAAATAAAAAAATTGTTTTCATTTCACAATAGTTTATTACCATTATTTTTTTCGAAATGCATTTATTCATTGGTGTCATTAAACTTTGTTGTTTCTTCTAGGTGTACAGATGTGCCTGAAAACTACAAGTATGCATGCGAGTCACAAATTCCCTCATTTACTAATTCAAGTTATCTTAGCGTCCATAGAAGAAAATATCCTGGTGATCATCCATTTGCTTATACAGATTGTGAAAAGTCATCTATTTACTGTAGTAAGCTTAAAAATCATAGAAGTATTAAATCTGGTAAACAGACATTTATGTGTGAAGTTTGTGGAAAATCGTTTGTTCGGTTTGGTCACCTCACAATCCATAGAAGATTTCACTCTGGAGAACGGCCGTTTGCTTGCGAAATTTGTGGTAAATCGTTTCCTCAGTTAAGTTATCTTAAAATCCACAGAAGAATTCATTCTGGAGAACGGCCTTTTGCTTGTGAACACTGTGGAAAATCGTTTGCTCAGTCCAGTCACCTTAGAAGTCATAGAGGAGTTCATTCTGGAGAACGGCCATTTCCTTGTAAGCTTTGTGGAAAGTCGTTTGTTCACCCTGGTCAGCTTAGTAATCATAACAGAATTCATTCTGGAGAGCGACCGTTTGCTTGTGAAGTATGTGGAAAATCGTTTGTTGCTTCCAGTGACCTTACACGCCATAAAAAAATTCATTCAGGTGAACGACTGTTTGTGTGCGAATTTTGTGGAAGGTCATTTTCTCGGTATAGTCACCTTAGGGACCATATTGGAAGTTATATAGCTAAATAGGTGTGATGTTTGTGGAAAAACATTTTCTCAACCCAGTGGCCATGCAACTCACAGAACTTCAAATTACGTTGAACAACTATTTGTTAATGAACTTTGTGGAAAATCTTTTATCCCCTATAGAAACATATTAGTATCTAAGAGATTTCATTCAGTTGAAAGGCTGTTTAAAGTCGAATTTTGTAGGAAAAAGTTTCCTAAGTCTTCCAATCTCACATGCAATTAAATAATTCATTATATTGGATGACTATGGCAGTTTCTACAAATTTTGCCGAAAGTATTATTTCTCAGTCTGGTACGTGTACATGCCATACTAAAAATCATTTATGTCAGAAGACATTTGCTTGTGAGTTTTGTAGAAATTGTTTTCTAAGTCAAGTCGCCTTTCAGTGAAATGAAGAATCCTTACAGTCGGATAGCCATTTCCTTTTGAAAAATTGTTTTAAATGGTACTCCAATCTGAATAACCTACAGTCAATTGAAAAATAAATTAATGTGAATGGCAATTGGTTTTTTGGTATCTCAGGAAATGTTTTAGTGTTTCTGGAAATATAATGCTTATTGATGACCTCATGTGGGAGGACAATTAATGCTTTATTATTTTATAGTATCTGGTAGCATTAAGATTGTTTCTAAAATTGATATAGTTTAATGAATTTTTTGCTGAGAAATATTTAAAACATCGTAGCTGCGGCCCAGTATTGTTAAATTTTATGAAAATTGTGCTAGATTGATTTTGGAGGCTGGTAGCATTAAGTTTGGTAGAATGATTCTCTCACAGAAACATGAACTGGCTTTTAATTTGAAAAAAAAGGCATACCGAATGTCACATGACAGAAAGCATTTAGAAGAATTCATAAAGCAAATGCCTCATTAAAGCATAAATATGGACATAATTGTTTATAACACTTAATAACCTTAACAATAATGTGTCAGTTAATTTTTACTATCCACTTTTTAATTTTGGTGATTGTAGAAAACAATTTGGTGCTTGTTATCCTTTAGATTTAGAAGGGAATATGTTAATGGCAATTTCTGTTTCCTTGTGAAATAATTTTCCTTAAGGCTCATTGTATAATTTATTCAGCAGAATGACTGCTCGAGATAATTTTTCTGCAGATCCCTTTGCATGATCTAATTATACAGTAGCAAAGGTAAATGTATGTTAATGGCTGCTTTGTGACAAATCGAATTGCCTATTTTTTGTGTATACTGTTACCCAATTTCTTTCCTTAATTATCATAGATAATTCTTGTATATTGTTGATATGTAATTGAAAACGACTGTATATCTTTCTTGTCAGCTATCTAAAATAAAATTCTAAGTTGAGTTCCATATTTATTCCTAAGAATTTTCTGTTTATCTGCTCCGAGATAGTTATCCACTATTATAATTGTGTGCTATACTAATTGTATTATGTCTAATCTACCTTAAAATAAGTTAAACCTATTTTTACAGATCAAATTAAAACATATATACATGTACCAAGTAACATAAAAGAAATATTAGGTTTTCATTGATTATTTAACACTGTAATAAAATATAATTGAATAGTTTTTGTTTCTTTCCATTAGAATGTCTATTCACATGTTGGAAATCTTTCTGAGCTAAGCTGATTTGTAGGAATCCCTTGGATAGATCAGGGGTGCACTACACACGGGAATCGGCTACACGGGTAGCAGGGGCCGTGTGGAGTGCATTGGGGGGTTTTTTAGGCTGAGGGAGGATGACCCTGAGGAAGAAATTCAGTTGTGGACAGCCAAGGTAAATTCAGCACCACGTGTTAGGGGTAGCTTAAAAGAATCCCGAACATTAAAAGTTCTAGTTGTTAACTGCAGAAGTGTTTGTAATAAACAGCCTGAACTCGAAAACGTTATTCGTAGTACAGATGCTGATATCGTAATAGGCACAGAAAGTTGGTTAAAACCAGATATAAGTTCCGCCGAATTTTTTATAGTAACATGAACATTTTCCGTAAGGATAGGTTGCATTCCCAAGGAGGAGGTGTATTTATAGCTGTTAGTAAGTACCTCCCATGTAGCGAAATAGGTGTCCATACTGTCTGCGAAATCATATGGATCAAGCACAACGTAGCTAGGACAAAACTTGTGATAGGCTCCTTCTATCGTCCACCCGATGCAAGCGTAAATATTGCCGACTCCTTGAGAAATAGTGTAAATAATATTGCACGGCAATTTCCGGACCATACAATAATGCTAAGAGGTGATTTTGACTTGCCAGATATCGACTGGACTAATTACGTTCACGTTACTGGGGGCAGGGATAAAGCAGCTTGCGAATCATTCTAGACCTCTTCTCAAATCACAATCTTGAACAGCTCGTAACGGAACCAACGCGATGCCTCAACGGTAACGAAAATATTTTAGATATAGTTGTTACAATTAGGCCCGAACTATTCGCGGATATTTCTACCACCGCAGGAATAAGTGATCACAAAGCTGTAATTGCATCAGTAAAACTAACAACCACGCGCAGAAAGAGAAAATTGAGGATCGTTTACAGATTCGAAAAGGCTTCAAAAGTTTTAGAGCGTATTTGAGGCATAATTACCACACCTTCTTAGTAGCAGGAGGCACCGTTGAAGAGAGGTGGCATCGATTCCTAAATATACTCGGGGAAGGTATGAACTTGCATATACCGAAACGGACAATCAAGGAAGAGAACGATCCCCCATGGTACACATGGGAGGTTAAAACGTTACTCAAAAAGCAAAGGAAGATACATGCACGATCAAAAAGGACGATGCATCGGATTGATTTAGATAAGTTAGAGGAGATAAGGGGACGTGTTAAGAATGTGATGCATGAGGCATTTAATAACTTTCTTGAAAATTCTCTCTCTAAAAACCTCACTGAAAACCCTAAGAAATTTTGGTCGTATGTAAAAAAAGTTAGTTGTAGTGGGAACAATAAGCCAGTTATAATAAAAGACGGACGGGAAGTTGAAGACAGTCCGCAACAATGCTACCGTATTTAACACCGAATTCAAAAATTCATTCACGCAAGAAAACATGAAAAACATCATGTGGGATTAGAGATGGATCCGATAGAAATTGATAGCGCAGGAATTGTAAAGCAATTAAAACTCCTGAAGTGGGGTCCCAATGATATACCGGTAAGAGTATTTTCTGAATACGTGGGGGATATTGAACCATTTCTGTCAGATATATTCCGTAAATCACTAGAAGAGAGAAAAGTACCTTCTAGCTGGAAAATAGCCCAGGTACTTCTCGTTTTTAAGAAGGGAGATCAGAGTGATCCTAGGAATTATCGAACCATATCTCCAACATCGGTCTGCAGCAGAATTCTGGAACATGTCATATGCTCGAACATAATGAAGTTTCTAGATGAGAACGAGTTACTTACACCATGCCAACACGGATTTCTGAAGAAGCGATCGTGTGAAACACAATTGGCCCTATTTTCCCACGACATAATGAAAGTTATCGATGCAGGTTCGCAAGTAGATGCAGTTTTTTTAGATTTTCAGAAAGCTTTTCATTCTGTGCCACACAACCGGCTCTTAGCAAAGATTCGAGCTTGCGGTATTTCGGCTCAGATTTGCGAGTGGATACGTCATTTTCTAACTGGTCGATCACAGTACTGTCGTTGTTGACGGGGAAGCCTCTTCTAAGATAAATGTTACTTCGGACGTTCCTCAAGGAAGTGTAATAGGTCCACTTCTTTTCTTAATATTTATAAACGATCTAGGTGACAACGTCAATTGCTGGTTGCGATTGTTTGCCGACGATGCGGTTATCTATAGGGAAATAAGGTGCTCCGACGATTGCTTAGAAATTCAGCGTGATTTGGATGCTATTTTCGATTGGTGCCGTAAATGGCAGCTTACACTTAATTGCAAAAAGTGCAAGGCAATGCGGATAAGTAACAAGAAGAATCAGTTTGTTCACGAGTACAAAATAAGCAATTCAGCTATTGACACGGTTGATTCCGTGAAGTATCTGGGGGTGATAGTACAAAGCAAACATGAAATGGGACATGCACATAACTTCCGTCGTAGGCAAGGCAAATTCTAAATTACGATTCATAGGTCGTATTTTGAGGAATTGTAATGCTCAAACAAAGGAGATAGCTGTATAAAACACTAGTGCGTCCGCATCTGGATTACTGTTGTGGGGTTAGGGATCCGTATCGCAAGGTTCTGATTGACTCAGTTGAGAGGGTGCAGAGGAGAGCTGCTAGATTCGTGACTTGTTACAGCCCTTATGAAAGCGTCACAGAATTGATACATAGATTGGGCTGGGATAGTTTGGAAGACAGACGACGTAGCTTGCGTTTGAATTTATTGGAGAATATGCGAAAAAAATTTAAATTTCGAGTGCAATGAAATACTTCTTCCGCCAACCTATTTAGGTCGCAATGACCGGAGGGATAAGATTAGAGAAATAAGATGTCGTACTGATACTTATATGTATTCCTTCTTTCCTCGCACTATTCGGGATTGGAATGGGCGGGTTTAGGATTGGTGCTTAGCATCCTCTGCCACCCACAATGTTTGTGATTTGCAGAGTATGAATGTAGATGTAGAAATAGCATCGCGTTTCCCATCGTGCAGTATGGTAGTTAGATGTCGGTAGCTGTCAATACAAATTGTTCACAAACACGAACGAAGTCGTGGATACCACCTAGTATCCAATAAAGAATAATATATATTTCACAGAAAAAAAAAAAAACTTCGTTATTGATTCTCATTTAAAATTGCGAAAGCGGATGTAGGATTTCACTCGGAAGTTCCCGGAAGTTCCGCACTTGCGGATGCGTAGCTCCTCTACATTTCTAACTGGAATATCGTCTTCATATCCTTAGGGTAAATAGAGGAATACCTTCATATAAAAATAGTAAGAAGGTAAGGAAGACTTAGGGGTGTAGAATATAATGCAAATCACGGCATGGCTATCTCGTACAATTTACGTGGAGTTTGTCGACACCTTGTTTGTGGCTGAGGTTTCAGGTAGAAAAACACAACCGGAAATTAATTGTTTGTACGAACTAATCAGCAGTATTTCTAGTGCGGATTGGAGGCGGATTGTTGTGTAAGGCCTGAAAAGACTTGACTAACACACTTTGAACTACGTTTGAAGTTGTAATATTCCGCATCGAACTAGGAAGTCCACTGAAGTAAAAATCACGATTCAACAGAAAGACCTACTTCAAAGATCACCGTTTTGTCGCAGTTATTACTTTGCTGCTGGAATTTTTCCGTTCTTCTAAGTGGTTTCCGTTGACGATAATGTATATGTTACGCTCAAAGACCGAAAACGCTCATTGACTGGTGTCTTTGTGTTCACGACGAATTGGTCCAGGGAGCATTTAATACAGTAGAACTCCAATTATCCGAATCAATTGGGATCGGACCCCATTCGGATAATCAAAAATTCGAATGCTTGGATTTTTTCCGAAAAATGGTATATTTTAATTCATTAACGTAAGTATGTTGAAAATTGGAGAACAAAACTATTTTCAAAGAAAAAGAGATTTTATTAATTAAATGAAAAGGCAACACTTTTACATGTTAAGCGTACTTATAAGTGCTGTACATTAGTACAGTTTTCATGTACCGTAGTGTAAATAAAAGTCATTGCTTGCTGAACATCTCGGTCAAAGTAAGCTGTTTTGCTGCATTCATCTGTTTTCGAGCCGCCAAGTGGCGCATCCGCTTGAAAGTGAAAAGTTGCACCGAGCGTGGTGGGTGAACGGCTAACGCTATGAGCTCGCATTTGGGAGGACGCGGGTTCGAATCCCCGTCCGGGCATCCAGATTTGGGTTTTCCATGGTTTCCCCAAATCACTCCAGGCAAATGCCGGGATGCTTCCTTTAAAAAGGCCATGGCAGAATTCCTGGTTGACCGAGCGGATTGTCTTGTGACAGGTGACCGATTAGAAATTGATGGGGAGGGGAGCTTGGCTTCGTTCTAGCGTTCCACCTGGCGTCTTAAGACACCAGTCTGTGGGTTGATCCTAGTATGTAATTGGATTAGCTATCATATTAGAGGCTGTATATAGTCACTAAGAATCTTAATAATGAAAACATCAACATAAATACTTTCATACTTCATTAGTTTACTGATTGATAAAATCACATACAATAGACTGCTTATTTATTTAACACTTGAAGACTAATGAATACACTTTGCACATATAAACTGGATAAGAACTTACTGATTGGTTCAATAATAATAGCAGTGCGTTAATGTGATTTGCGGATATCTAAGTAACATTGCTGGCTGGCTAGAGGATACAAACAATATCCTATCATGAGATGAGATGAGTTGAGTGACTGCAGAATTATTCTAAGTCCAGCTGATGAGGATATCGCGTAGTGTATCAAATCGACTTCGATACCTGTTGAGTGTTCCTATGTGGTGTCCATGCTGCTGGTGGCGAGTCCTAGGTGTAAGACGGACTCCCGAGTCCGTGATGGAGGATGGACTGACTACTTGGTCTACTGCAAGACTTCAGGAAAACTCATTAACACTGTGGAAGGGGTAAGAGGTTCTTCTAATTGGCTTCCTGAAGTTAAGTGGGGACTGTCAAGGCGGAGTTACGGTTCAGTGGTAAGGATTCTAATATTGTTAATGTAAGGGTTTCCCAGCGGCGTAAGCGGGAATTGTTTCCCAGCCTCATCCCACGCACGGGGAAACTGCACCACTTAGCAGGCAGCTGCAATTACAGGTCGCTACGCACTCGAGATAACACTATAGCGTAGCGCAGCTCTCAGCAAACGCCTTCTGTTACACTGTGGGATGGTGGATAGAGTTCGTGACTGTCTCAAGGCTAAGCTCTTCTGTTACTACGATAAGGTGGTTCGCCGGCTTCCGCTGGCTGATATGTATGCTCGCTTTGAAATGAATTGAATAAAGTACTTCCCAATCTTCCTTACGTACCTAATAAGTCGGGGATCGCACGACACCGTTCCTTGTGTCCGAGTCCCATCCCGCCTCTAATGACCTTAGCAGTCGACGAGGCGTAAAGAAATAAGTAAAAAAATACAACTGCTTAACGTCTCTTAACTGGGGATTACAATCCAGCAAAGCGGGATCCTGCAATCCCGCGGGATCCCGCATCATTAGACAGTCTGGCGGATCCCGCACAAAATTAAGCGGATCCACAATCCGCAAAATCCGGCGGAAACGCGTGTCAGTCTGCGTGACTCGCTGCCCCACTCGGTCTCTGTCGGATATTTTGCACTGTTTGCCTGTACCCTTGCAGTTGGTATTTGACTCATGTGAACAATCGTTTGTTTTTGTCAACCCTCGTCATTCGTAAGTAAATAAATACACTTTTATGTATTCATCAAAATTTACGTTTGTTAACAGTACACATTTCTGTAATTTGAGTTGTGGTGCGTATTTAGTACGATTTTCTAACTATATAATTATTTTTTAAGTGTAGCACACGTTATATGAACTACACGGTTACAGCTTTTTATTCATGGTTTCATTATTCCCATTTTCTTTATTTGCAGATAAAGTAATTGTGACAATTTCCTAATTTGCGGCTGAAAATTTGATTATTCGTTGATATGAAACTAATGTTATCGTAATTTTAACGATCGCTTACCTACTTATTTAACAGCTATCAAATGGAAATTGTATATCCTTTGACTTATTGTTGTTTTGGCCGCTGCCTCAATGCGTTTCTTTGACGAAAGCCACTTTCTTACATGTGCCGCTCAGGCTTTCGATTAATCCCTCTTCTCCTTGAATATTTCGACTAAAGGTAAAAAAAGTTATAAAGAAATTTGCACGGGTGTATCAACGAATTGTGTTGTAGGAACACCACACTTCAACGGCTGCCTCCGCCGTCTTCCTCAAGTTTTTAATTTCGTGTGTTTGCAATGAAATCGGGACATACAACCTGTGAGTACTTCACCGCAATCATTTGACGAGAAAGTCTTCTTTCTTATTAAAAAAATAATAATTTCCACTCTAAAAACGTCGTTACACAACATAAGTAAATCTGAAATACTTGACAGTTTACGTGTTGGTGAGCAGTTTCTTTTAATAACATTGAATCAACTGTAATATCAATCAAGGAATCAGGAGATATAATAATGAATCACGCAAAAAAGGCCAAGTCTCGTGCTTGTGCAGTGACAAAAAGATATGAGATCTTGTTCTTGTTGTATATTCACTTCACTTTGTGAAATATAATGCTTTTCTCGGTGTTATGGAACGTTTATTAAGAATTTTTTTTAAAAAAAAAACTCTGGTAACTTGACCATTAAGCAAACCATATTTTTAAACTTATGTGATGTATTGTAAGGCACATAATATGACCTAAGAATCAATATTTTCAATTTTTATTTTTTATTCAAAAATTGGTTTATATTAAAAAACAAAAATGTAAAACCTCGAAATAAACTTAAGACACGCTAAAAAGTTTTAATGTCATTTTGCCAATCAAAATATTGTTAACTGTTAATTTTTATCATTTAAAATTAAAAATTATTTATTAATTTAATTATTATTTAATTTATTAACTTTTAAGTAACTTTGTTTTAAATATATGGGTTAAAAAACTGTTCGTACCAATCCCGCGGGATTGGCGCAAATCCCACGCGGATCGCGCGGGATGAAAACACTGCGGGATTGTAATCCTTACTCTTAACAGCGAGGTCTTTAGAGACGGGAAAGGATGGGGGGCAAGAAATGGGAAGGAATTCGGCCATGTCCTTTTGAAGGAAGCATCCCGGCATTCACCTGGAATGATTTGGGGAAACCATGGAAAACAAATCTGGATGCCCGGACGGGGATTCGAACCGCCGTCCTTCCCGAATGCGAGGCCAAAACGCTAACCGTTACACCACCACGCTCGGCGGGAAAAAAAAGTTGTATGTATTGGTAACACTCGGGCTGACGCTCCATCCACTTCAACGCAGTTTCAAGGCCGCCAAATGCTTCACTATCTGATGGTGCCGAGTCTTCTTCAACTCCGACATTAAGGTCATCTTTTTCCTCGACACTTCCTTGTCTCACTCTTTCAATAAGTTCGTCATCCGCCACTGGGAAGGGCAACAGCGCGTAGCAGAATCTTTATTTTGCGAGTCGCAGTAAGTTTCCGTCTTAATTAAAAAAGCGATTCGGCTACTTGGAGTTCTACTGTACATATGATTCATCTTCCCCGACGCGTTAAAAGGACCAAAAACAAAACTCCCGCTGTGGCCTTTTTGAGTTAACCACAAAACGTTCTGGCTGTTTCTTTGCTTTTTTTTCTTTTTTTTTTTCGCCCAATGAGCGTTTTCGGTCTTTGAGTGTATCATATACACAGCACTTAACTCACAGGTAGCGAAGGGAAACAGGCTGATAAGCGAAAGTGGCCGTTAGTAGCGCTCCCCCGTAGTCCCGTTACGCGATACCACTCTGGGAACAGAGCGCAGACGGCAGATTGCTCAGGCCATTAACTTCGGCCGAAACTCTCACCGGGTGGCTGTCTCCGTATATATTTCTTTCAGTCACACTCGAGGATAAAAATGTAAAAACGGGGCCATATGGAAATATGTAATAAAAAACACTGCGCCAATAAATGAAATTAGCAATGCTTTGTCAGTAGTGTAGCGTTGATCTCTTGATTATACGTCTGTAGGTTTTGATTCTCTTATGCCTTTACGCCACGTCGAAGTCGAAGTCATTCAAGGCGGGAAAGGATGGAAGGGGACAAGGAACGGGGAGGAATTCGGCCGCAGCCTTTTGAAGGAAGCATTCCGACATTCGCCTGGAGTGATTTGGGGAAACCATGGAAAACCCAAATCTGAATGTCAGGACGGGGATTCGAACCCGCTTCCTCCCGAATGCCCACGTAACCCGACGTGGTTTTTGCCTCTAACCCTACTTCCCCCCGAGTCGCTCGTACCTTTTTCTTCTCTATCGATCCCAGAAAATATTTTATAGTGTTTTCTCCTGACATACTATCGTAAATTACATACAGAGATAATTAAATGATGGAAATAAATATACACATGCTGTTGTGTGTTCTGTACATCATTTTAACTGTGACAAATAATATGAATCCAAAGCTACCTGGCTTGGAAACCTGCCCCCCCCCCCCCCACGTAGCCCAGCGTAGCATTCCAGGCAACCCCCCCCATCCCAAAAACACAAAAATAAAAAAAAATAAACCGAGCCTCATAGTTTATGAACGTTTGCAATTGGTCGATATAATAAAACTATGCGTCTTATCCAACAACTTTTGTAAGAGTGGTTTAACACATGCCTAGCGGTACAGAATGCTACTGTACTAGAAATAAGAATAACAAAAAAAGAATGTTTCCATTGTAAAACTTTTGTTGACCTTGAAAAAGTACTGAACACAAAACCCGAATAATACATTTTGCCTTCCCCTTATCGCAAATTAACATTTAGCTAACACATTTTTCTCGATTATTTCGAATTGAAATTACTTCAAAGTCTGTCTGCCAGTTGCATGTATTCTGATCTGCACCAGAGCACTTTTTCCTCTCGCGAATGAAGTATGTATGAGCTGAGTTACTATCGTCAGAGTTCGGATCTTTATAACAATTCATAATTTTTTCCTGCCTTATTTTTGAGTTTTAATGTTGCTGAAACACTCATTGACGTTTTTAAAATGCATTTGATGTATTTTAGATAGCATATAAATGCATACTCAGGCTATTTTCCTAGTTTACGACGGTATTTATGGTCATATTTTGAGGAAAATGTGGCAATTTTAATAGTAACGGGAGTTTACTAGAAGTTATAGATGCGATGAAATTATGATGATATATCATTATTATACACTGGACGAAAAAACAAAACTAATTGTCACTGAATTCGTCAGAATTCACTAATCAAGAATTGAAGTTATGCATTATTGTCACTCTCTAAACGTAATGTTCCTCCCGCCTTTTAATCTCAGCAACATGCATGTGTTGAGCCGCGGCAATACTATAGAAAATAATCCTCAGTCAGTGGATCAGTGAGTACCTACCGCCATGACGAAAACAAATTTTTTTGTAAATGAGAAGTTTTATGGAGTTATGTAAAGGAATTTGGAGAGGAATATTTTAGTGCAGACGAAAGAGTTATTTTCCGTAAATTATGTAAAATTAATGTGACTTCAACAACAGCATTTAAAATTTAATTTCCCAATGGTGCTGTGAAGCAAGTTATGCTCCCTACATGAAAGCGACACTACTACATAAAATAAATGATGTATAACTGACCCAGCGTGGTGGGTGAGTGGTTAACGCTCTGGCCTCGCATTCTGGTGGACGCCGGTTCAAATCCCCGTCCGGGCATCCAGATTTGGGTTTTGCATGGTTTCCCCAAATCACTCCAGGCGAATGCCGGGATGCTTCCTTCAAAAGGTCGTGGCCGAATTCCTTCTCGTTCCTTGTCCACTTCTATTCTTCCCCGCCTTTAATGACATCGACTACGACGTGGCGTAAAGCCAGCGTAAAAAAAAAGAAATAATTGAATTGAGCAGGTTTTTATGCATAGTAAATTGAAATGCTTCGTCATATTTTGTCATTTTTAGTTCATATTTACCCCTTTTTAAGGTCATATTTACACGGATATTTCGCTATTTTTATGGTCATAACGATCCAAACCCTACTTATCATACAACCACAATCTTACGTTTATAACTTCCGTCTATGGTTCAGTTGTATCTTTTTTTTACTGCTTAACGTTTCTTAACAGCGAGGTCTTTAGAGACGGGAAAGGATGAGGGGCAAGGAATGGGAAGGAATTTGGCAATGGCCTTTTGAGGAAGCATCCAGGCAGTCACCTGGAGTGATTTGGGAAACCATGGAAAACCCAAATCTGGATGCCCGGACGGGGATTCGAACCGCCGTCTTCCCGAATGCGCGGCCAGAACGCTAACCATTACACCACCACCCTCGGTCAGTTTTATTAAAATCATGGATGAAACATTAGTTTTAGTGGTTATTTCACTATGTCTGATGACATTAAAAAGTAAAAATGCTCTAGAAGGTGGTTGCTAAGGAGGAAAAGGTTCTTTCATTTGAATTTGCTTCCGAAATTACGTCATGAACCTGAAAACTGGCGTAATTATTTTCTAATGGTTACGGGCCATTAATTCAAATTGCTGTCCTCTATATTACTAATTCTTTCTCTCGGGGTATCTTTATAGTGCAAGAATAAAAGATGGTCGAAATTTTACAGTGAAGGATTATAAATATCGTCGGCACCAGCACAAGAACATGCGACTTCTTAATTTTTAGCAACCCTTTACGAAACGAATTAATTTTTTTTTTTTTTTTTTTTGTTACATCGATTTCCTTTGTATCTGCAAGGTACACTTCCTAACATTTATCAAACAAAGTATTAACTTGATTTTCTTGTCTCGGTCACTGTAGTCATTTGACTTGCCGTATACAAGATAACTAGGATACAACTCAATGAATTCCGTAAATAAATCATCTGACTACTGTCCAATTTAAAGAGCGTGGTGGGTGGGTGGTTAACGCTCTGGCCTCGCATTCGGGAGGACGTCAGTTTGAATCCCCGTCTGTGCATCCAGATTTGGGTTTTCCATGGTTTCCCCAAATCACTCCAGGCGAATGCCGGGATGCTTCCTTTAAAAGGCCCTGGCGAAATTTTTTTATTTTATTTTTACTTATGGTGTTACGCCTCGTCGTAATCGATGTCATTAGAGGCGGGATGGGACTGGGAACAAGGAACGGGAAGGAATTTTTCATGGCGTTTTTTGAAGGAAGCATCCCGACATTCACCTGGAGTGATTTGGGGAAACCACGGAAAACCCAAATCTGGATGCCCGGACGGGGATTCGAACCACCGTCCTCCCGAATGAAAGGCCATAACGATAAACCGTTATACCACCACGCTCTGTGTAAACTACGTGGCTCGGTTGCCTGGAATGCTACGAATGTGAGGTCAGAGCATGGCCAAATTCCTTCCCGTTCCTTGTTCCCAGTCCTATCCCGCATCTAATGATCTCGACGTCGACGAGGTGTTAAGCAATAAGAAAAAAATGAAAAGTCTGTCTGGTAAAATGTTTTCGAAAATAGAAACAAAATAATAGTTATAGCTCCGCACAAGCTGAGAGAGGATTACAGACTGAATGGAAAACGTCAGTCAAGACCGAAAACAATGCTCCCGCTGATCCGTTCTCTAGAAAGTCGTCCGTCTTCGTTCAGTTCAGGTAAAACGTCCGTTTTGCTGTCCACACGCAATGTTTTGTCTGATACGTTACGTGTAGCCCGGCCTTTGTGTTTTGTTTGTCTGGAAGTTTCCAGTCTCCAGCAGGACGCTGTTTTGCGCCACATTCCGATTCGTCAGCGCTGTGGTGAGGAAGTCAGCGTTATCAGCAGCTGGCCCGCTCAGTGCAGCGGCTGACATGGCTTGGATCGCGTGTGCAGGTAAGACGGCGTACTCTAGAAACATTTATATCGGAGCTGCGTCTCTATAAATATTACGCTTGTATTTACTGCTGTAGTTTATGACAGCCATCATAAAACGGTTGTCTTTTATTTATATCAATGTCGCCGTAAGTCTGAAACGTTTAAAAGTCCCCTGCATCGAACATACATGGCGATGGGCGCTAATGACCCCGTCGTCGACGCGCCCTTAAACCCCAACAACAACAACAACAACAACAACATATATGGCGAACGTCTTGTATTTTGGCTTTACTGATATTCCGCATACGGCTCTAGCGCAATCACTGTGACTCGTCAAGGAATTGTCGTTCTGGTCTGAAAAGTGCTGCACATGTTCGTTGGGTGATACTATTTAATACTTGCAAGTATCTCACAACTTCACTATACTGCGAGCGACTGGGAGAAGCCTTATAGCGAAGTATAATGACCATGCACACGTTCTTTGAACGATATTATTTGGGAATATTTTGCTATCAATAGTATAAATATGGAAAAAATTACACACTAAAAAAAAAAAAAAAAAAAAAAAAAAAAAAAAAAAAAAAAAAAAAAAAAAAAAAAAAAAAAAAAAAAAATTGAGCCGTAAGCGAACGTTAGTTGGTTGCCTTATTACATACACACATGCGACGTCCAACGATAATAGGTTCTACATTGTCAAGAAACATATCCAGCCAGCATGTTGTTATGTCGATGTCAATATTTTACATTTACCAAAGTATGTTGCGGCAATATTAATGTAGCTTATGTTTATGGGATTACTGGAGATCGCGATTCCGCCTGGAATTGGCATTATAATACTGCAGTGGTCAAACGCAAGACTCCGCTAGAAATTCTTTCCGAAGTACATTTAACGGTTTCATGCTGGTCCAGGCTGTATTACAAACTATTTTTTTTTTTAACTGCTTAACGTCTCTTAAACAGCGAGGTCTTTAGAGACGGGAAAGGATCGGGGGGGCAAGGAATGGGAAGGAATTTGGCCATGGCCTTTTGAAGGAAGCATCCTGGCATTTGCCTGGAGTGATTTGGAAAACCCAAATCTGGATGCCTGGACGGGGATTCGAACCGCCGTCCTCCCGAATGCGAGGCCAGAAATTGCAACCTAATTTCTGGTCGAAAATAATGGTTCAGGCTGTATTACAACGGAAATACTGCTTGAAAATAATACGTCTTGCGAATGGCTACAGCAGTATTACAACGATATTATTTAATGTTGTAGCGGAATCGCGATCTCCAGTAGACCTTTGTTTATATCGAAAGTGCGACAATATCCTTGTTTCAGCATCAGGTAGAAGGAATTTTATTTTAGTTGAAATGCAGCCTGTATCAAAATGGCGTTTAGTGTTTGTTGTTAAAACATAATTAGCTAGAAATTTGGATTTATTAATCATTTAAGTTATCATGATTTTAAAGCAGAATCTTTAGTGGCGCCTGTGGATAGGTTGGAATGTAGACTGGACCAAAATGGGCGTAGAAGATTCCTTTTGTAGCTTAATGGACTGTAAATTTTGTTTTTATATGAAGTTGGTTTGGTTTTCATCATCGTTGGTCATTGAGGCATTTTGTTAGTCGTAATATTAGTATCGCTGGAAGTCGTATATGATAACAAATGGCGTCCTCTCATCACTTAGTGTACAATGTTACAGCAGTTTTTTTTATTATTTTGGGTGAAGTTAGTGTATAAGGCTCCATCTTGATGGGCGTATTAGAAATATATATATATATACTAGCTTCGAGCCCGTCAAAAATGACGGTTTGAATGCAATATCCTGGCAGTTCATATTTTTTTTTTAAATTGGTTATTTGTATGGAATTGTTATCACATAATGCTAATGGCCTGGATAGCGATACAGTAGTAACTTCTACTGAATTAATGACGATGGAAGTATAGAACCAATAAAATTAAAAACAAATTAGGAATCCCACAAAAACTTTTGCTGTCAATGGAATATCGGTTTTATTCCTGGTCCAGGCACAATTCAGCACGATAAATATGAAACTTCTTTCCCCCGCAATAAATAAAACTTCCAGTAATATGGCGCTTATGAAAGCAGTTTAAATGGTTTGTAAAACTGAGTTCAGAGCGAATTATGATGTAACAAAATGTGTCAGGTGCGATTCTGGTAAACTTAGCCCCACCCTCCATTAACATTGCATTCGAAAATCATAGCTTTTATTACCCTCATATGAATAACGACAGGCAGCACCTATGGTGGTAGTCTGAATTTATTCTGGAAAAGATTGCATGAAAAAGGGAATGTCGACCATTTTTAATGAAATCTTCGTGATATGAGTACCATACTGTGGTTAGATTATCGGAGTATTTGACTATGATTTATTTAAATAAATACATTTTACTTTAATGACGGAAAGCATAATATCAAAAACGGATAACGGTTATTTATCTCGGTGATATATTTCGCGATTCGTAAATTTGGTGTAAACTTTCTTCGAGTTTTTAATTAACTTTATTGTTTCCTATCATCTGCCATAAACATTCTTAGGTTATGTTTTAACCTCGATCTTATAACTGGTACAGGTAAAATAACGCAAACATGGAATACTCTTCTCCTTGCATTAATTTTTGCATCTAGTTGTCATAGATAAACAAAAAGCAACATGTAAATTTAAACGAACGTACCAATTGTAACTTTGTAACGCACTAATTTTCTATCTCTGCTCGCCGCTATTTGGATGCAAGAATTTCGTTGTTGAATTACGAATTATAAATTGAAATCATTTTTAATTATATCTTTCGTGATATGAGTAACTTATTCTGGTTAGATTATCAGAATATTTGGTTAGATTTTATTTAAATAAATGTATTTTTTGACTGATACATTGCGCGATTACGTACGTTTCTCTGAGTTTTTAATAAACTTCATTGTTTCTTTTCGTCTGCCAAAAAATTCTTAGGTTATGGTTTAACCTAGTTTTGATAACTGATACAGATAAAATAGGGTAAATATTGAATCTCCTTCTCCTTATATGAATGTCTGCGTCTTGTTGTAATAAACGAAAAGCAAGATGATGGTTCGAATGCAATATGGTGGTTGATGATTTGCCGTTTTCTAGCCAATAGCAGTAGCAGCTATAGACGACGCATCCAGACTCCACGTTAGCGTTTTATATAAGGGGATAACATAGTCGAAGGAACGTTTGTGTTATCATTACACATCACTATATGCCTTCTCCCAGTAACTCTCCGCCTTACGTTACGGCATTTTTCGAGCGAAGTTCGTAAGGAAGGGCATACAAGTATTTAACAGCTCTAAGAGCAAATATATTAAATAATATCACCCAACGAACGTGTGCAACAGTTTTCAGACCAAACCGACAATTCATTGACGAGTCCTAGTGAATGCGCTACAACCTTGGAGGCTTAGCTCTCGTGTTTCCAAAGGCGAGTGAAGTTTGCGATGATGGATATATTTTACAGCTTTGTGGCGAAATATTTTTCCATTTTATTTCCAAAATAGCTATCGAAAAGTTCTTTCACAACTACCGATGAAATGGAACCGGGTAAAGGTTGTATAAAAACCATACTGACAACTCTGCGCTTTAAGGTTTCTGCAGAAATACATGAGTAAATTTTTTTTTTTTTTTTTTTTTTTTTTTTTTTTTTTTTTTTTTTTAAGTAATAGAACAAAAACTAAACACGATTTTTAAGTAGTTAATTTTTACGACGAAAAGGTTTTATACGGTTTTATTTTATTTTTGTTTATGGCTTTACGCCTCGTCGACGTCGGGGTCATTAGAGGGGCGAAAGGAGTGGGGAAAAAGAATGGGAAGGAGTTCGGCCTTGGTCCTTTTGAAGGAACCATCCCGGAATTTGCTTGGACTGATTTGATGAAAAAGTTTTATACGACTCGAAGGAAGATTTAGTCTGTTTCATAGTAAATATCTCTTGAAATTGCTTCATTAGAAATATTATACGAAATAAACTGTAACTACTTGCGTGCTGGACTTATTTACGCCATTTGATAAACAATCTTTGTGAAATCTGCTCCAATAATCACGTTACCGAATTTTTAGTAAGTTTTTTACGAAATAATTTTTAATGAACCCAATTTAACGCATCTTGAGCTAAAGGAACGCTCAGTTAGCAGCGGAGGGTAACTATAATTTGACGGAAAACATGATTATTGATTTTTTAATTTAAATCCAATTGGCGAATGCGGTAGGCGACTATGTTCATGAATTCTCGGGAGTCGTCAATATATGTGCCGTAAGTACAGGCTTATCAGAAATCACTGAAGCGATTACACAGTGTAGCTGTATGGTTCGACATATTTCCAGAAAACGGATATAGGAAAACTCAAAAAGTACTTTTGACATGTTGCAACTGATAAATGTATGTCGAAAGCCCAGCCGCTGTTTTTCCCTGTGTGGAATTATGTGAAAAATACCGAGCCTGGCGAGTGAGTGGTAACGCTCTGGCTTCTCATTCGGGAGGACGCGGGTTCGAATCCCCGTCCGCGCTTCCGTATTTGTGTATTCCCCAAGTCACTACAGGCGAATTTCGGGATGCTTCCTTCCAGAGGCAATGGTTACCGTTCGTTGTCCCAGTCCATTGTCACGTTTAATAACCTCAACGATGCATAAAGCAAAAAACTTCTGAAGCGATGTGGCAGTGGAGCAACCACCGAAACAATTGTGAAGTAAGTTTGAGATTGCAATTTTCCTTATCTAATAACGAAGTCCAACGAACACGGGGCCCGAAGTAAAACATACGATTCAACTTAAATACCCGCTTTAAGGATCACTATTTGTCACAGCTATTAAGCTGCTACTTGGAAGTTTATGTTATTGTAACCGCTATTCCTGTGAGGTCGTGTATCCATAAGAGGAACCACTGACTGCACTTAACTCGTATACTGCGTAGGAAAACAGGCAGGTAAGCGAAAGTGATGTTTAATAGCGCTCTCCAGAGTCCCGTTACGAGCGACAACATTCTCGAAACGGAGCGCTCACCGTAGACAGACGAGGCGAGTGACACCACAAAGTCACTCCCGCAATATAGTGCTGCTGGTGTCTTCCAGCAAACGACCCAATCAAGTTTTCTATGAGTTCTTCTTATTGTTCTAATAGACTTTCATTCTTTCCGAAAAAAGCTTGTTTGTGTTCTTCCGACAACTTTGGTCTGTATTGTTTTTATTTTGGTTGCTCAGTTATAACTTCACATTTGTCTACTTTGTGTCTCTTTCTAAGATGTCTGTTGATATCTAACTTGGAGACCATCAGACCTGTTCAGAACGGATTTCGATCCCCCGAGTATATGTTGAAGGGTGTTTATTCCATATGTCTGTGTTACAATTATTTCTTCAAAATGAGCCCTAGGTATCGAGAAATTAACGCGCAAACATATGTAGATATCTTTTAATTATTATAATTTTAGTACAATTGTTAAAAGGTTCAGCGTGGTGTATCGGTAGCGAGCCTGCTTCCCATTTTGCGAACCCGGGTTCAAATCCCCATACGGCCAAATATTTTTATTTCTTTTTTTATATGCAGTAATCATTGAACTTTGACTTTATTTCATTTAAAATTCATTTACGAACTTTTAAAACAAAATATTACACAATATACAGTCCCAACTTTTTTTTTTTTTTTTTTTTTAGAAAATCATTATTTCATTGTTTATTGTTGATAAGTTTATTGTTTATGTGTCTTTTTTTTAAACGAAACAGGTATATTTCATGTCCATCGTTTCTATACTTGTATCTCTACAATTAATGTCATAAAGCAAATATATTACATCCAGAAGGTCGGGGTTTTTTCCCCTTTACCACAGATATACTTTTTTCCGTGCAGTGGTGATAGCATGTAAATGTTTGAAAATAACATAATGTCTGTGACGAAACAATCGACAAAATGGAGTTAATGGAGGAAATGAAAGGAGAAGTGACAAATGCTTATAAATATTGTAAAATGCTTTTGTTCGACGCGAATTTGCTAACAGAATCACCTCCTGATGAAATTTCTTCATCCTCTATTGCTATGGGCGAGGTATTTTATGAAGCCATCGTCGATATTTTGGCCGATAGGAAACTCATTATTGAGGACGAGCTGATTATGCATGATGAAATTGATGAATTATGCGAGTTTACAGAAGTAAGTGTTTAGCAGTGCAGATATTACTTTTTTTTCAATTTTCATATGTAAACTGATCAGTACTTAATCCCTATGCAGCCTGCGATTGTAGCGGAAGATGAGACAGATTCCCTTGCACAACAATTCGCAGACCAACCTCCGGATTATGTATCCATGTCATATAAGGAGAAAGTTGTTGCTCTTGCAGTGGCCCTCCCGAAATGGAGGTTGCAAACCTTAAAGGCAAACGGATGTTGCAAACTGAAACACATAAATTATCCCCATCGATGGAAAAAAGACGTAAGTCGCGGCGGTACACATTTTGAGATATGGCAAACCATAAATTATGGTACATATGAGCGATTTATAGAATCCAGAAAGAATATGGAACAAGTAAGCGTAATGAATACGGTAAAATATTATTCTAGTTTGTGAATGGCAAAAATAATAACCAGTAATATTTTTTTACATAGGTAACTACAAGGAATTTACAGCAGTGGGCTATGAATATTGCATTTCCATTTTTATCGGAAAGTTTCAATTTCCTCGCCAGCTCGGCTTGGGTAGAACGATTTAAAAAGAAATACAGGATCCGACAACGCAGAATTACAAAATTTGTCAGCTACAGGGAACATACAACATTGGAAAAAATGATGGCGAGTGCTGAAAAATTCCGTGTACAGACGAGGCTGCTGATTCAGAATTGTAACCTTGATTATGTCATTAATACGGACCAAACTGGTTGTCAATATCAGTTAACTTATAACAGATCTCTCGCCAAACAAGGATCCAAGACAGTGCTAGTAAAAAAAACCAGTCTGAACCCGTTAACTCATTCTTATACTGCACAATATTCCATAACAGCATCGGGAAAAATCCTTCCGCATGTATTTTTATGCATGCGAGAGCCTTCAGGCCATTTTGGTCCACAGATCGAAAAAAGAGTAGAAGAATTACGTAACAAATACAGAAACGTAATTGTAACTTGTTCAAAATCTGGAAAATTGTCTACAGAAATCTATAAAAAATATTTAAAAAACATTTTACTGCCGTATGTCAAAAAGAATACCTTTGTCTTGATTATTGATTCGTGGCCTGGACAAACAGATTCGACGATATACAATGAAATCTTTGAGAATGAAGATGGGGCTTGTTCATGCACATTAAAAATAATTCCGCCCAAATGTACACCGATATGTCAACCATGTGATGTTTATTTTTTTAGACAAATCAAATCATTTGTAAGAAAAATCCAGAATGCACCAACACTTCTGAAATTACAAAGAGAAATATATTCACGCGAAGACGTGATTAAAATACATTCCTAGTTATGCATCAACTTTCTGCGCCCGTATTCCGCCCAATGATACAATACTCTTGGTATGGCGCGCAACTGATCGAAGAAAAAAATATTTTCAGGAATGTTAGTGACGTTTGTTTCTCAATATCTTTAATAAAAAAGAAATGTGCATGTGGCAAAGTCGCATTTATGGAATGCGCTTGGTGCCAACTCGAAATATGTTTTGAATGTTTTTACGATAATTACCACCCGCAAATATGTTCTACGGAAGAAATGGAACTTTAAGAAATATCCCTTTCATGGTCGTAGCATTGTAATAAAAATTGTTTTTGTATCATTTGTAAGTAATTATATTGTTGTTAGTAATTATATTCTTGTAAACAATTGTATTATTGTAAATATTGTTTTAAAAGTTATTTCGCATAATAAAAATTCGTAAATGAATTTTAAATGAAATAAAATCAATGTTCAATGATTACTGCATATAAAAAAAGAAATAAAAATATTTGGTCGTATGGGGATTTGAACCCGGGTTCGCAAAATGGTAAGCAGGCTCGCTACCGATACACCACGCTGAACCTTTTAACAAATGTACTAAAATTATAATATTTAAAAGATATCTACATATGTTTGCGCGTTAATTTCTCGATACCTAGGGCTCATTTTGAAGAAATAATTGTAACACAGACATATGGAATAAACACCCTTCAACATATACTCGGGGGATCAAAATCCGTTCTGAACAGGTCTGATGGTTCCCAAGTAAGATGTTTGCACTTTTAAGATCCTTCCGCATTTCATTCAGCCAAGGTGTTGGATTGTTAAGTGAAGTTACATAATCTATTATCTTTTTTGTCAATCGATATTCTGGTAGCCTCTTAAGGTGACCAAAGAATTTCATTCACCTTTTCTTGATGTCAGTTTCGATGTTTGAAAACTTTTCTGTTGTTTTGATTGATTGTAGTCTGTAACCATCTTTAGTGAGTCTTGCTTCTAAAATTTTGTCGGGAAAGGCTTTCGCGAGGGTTCGCGAAATATAATTATTTAAAAGGAGTTAGACTTATTTGAATTGTGAATGTTAAAATATTAGGAGCCAGCCAGCAAACACGGGGACGGGAGGTCATTAAGCAAACGCGTTAGGAAAGTATTAAGACATCCACTGCACGTCAACAACAGAGGGAAAGGAGTCACCTTAAGAGCCTCAAGGCAGGTGACAACATTAAGACACACACTTTCAAAGCCGGACCTAGGCATGGAAGAAACCGAGAGGCAGGGACAGGTCACTGAAAGAGAGTTTCCAACCTTACAAAATCTCACGTGGAGGCCCATGTGATGCGGACGTGTCTGACCACAGATTATCTTCTGGAAAGGACGAAAGGACGGAGATTGCCGTCATTAAGAAGTATAAATAGTGGTGGCTGAGCTAACAAACGTTAGAGTAGGGACGACGCCAGAGTGTGGGGTCGTAGCTGCCTAGTGCCGGGGGCCTAGCAGCACTGCATAGTAGAGTAGCGGAGTCAGAGAGCTAGGACTTCGATTCTCAACTCCAGTCTCAGTTGGAAATTGGGGCTTAGTTTTCACAACGGTAGGAGGGCACTCACTTAGCTTCATGGACGTGGAAGATTGGAATTTCACGCTGGTTAACCCTCATGGGACTGTTATCACCTATAGGATGGTAGTGATAGCCATGCGGAGGATTCGACAATGGCTAGAGCGACTTAGGGCACGAGAGACATTGGGATATGTATTGTAACATTAGTTTACCAGTGCCCCGCCCCTCTCCTTGGGACTTTATCGGTTCTTAGTGAGTTGCAAGTTTGTTTCTTGTAATTTCAACTTGTATGAGTTTTTATTTCTACCAGTAAATCCCTTCCGAGTTCCCTTGTCTGGAAAACGAACCTCACTTATTTCTTATTTGACTTCTAATTTTAAGATAGTCTTAGTTATGCTCCCGCCTTCCAAACCGCTCGTGGAAGTGTAAGCCAACCAGGACACAACAATTTTTCCAATCATTTTTTCTCTACTTTTTTAATATTTTCGAGGTCATGTTTACTGTTAAGTGTTAATGTTTCACTTGCATACAGGAACTGTTGGCTTTATGACTGTGTTATAGTGCAGAATTTTGGTCTGTCTTGACATGGTTTTTGTTGTTGTAGAGATTTTGGACTAACCCTAATGCTTTTTTTTTTAATTTTTTGAAACGATTTTGCAGTGAGATTTTCTCGAGGCCCGTCGGTTCGATGAATTCTCCGAGGTATTTAAAGTATGGGACCCTGTTGATTTTACCGTATTTTGTTCTCAAACTTGCTATTTCTGTCTTCGAACATATGAATTCAGTTTTCTCAAATGAGATTTGTAATCCTACTTTTTCTGCACATTCTTTGAGTGTCTCAAGCTGCCTCATCATTAATAGGGCCGGCGTTAGTGGGAGGGGGGGTATGCGGGTCAAATTTACCAGGCCCCCCGACTGATGGGGGGTTTCAGGCCTCAAAGCCAAGAATCCCGGCTAGTTTGTAGAACAAAAAAGATAAGGTCGCCCATTTTACCCCAGGCCCAAAATTCCTAGCGCCGGCCCTCATTATTATTAATAAAAACAATATAAGAGTAAAGGCTTTATCGGCGTTGTATATCCTTTAAATGTTCTCGGAAACTAGTAGACTGCAGAGTGAGGACGTCTGCATAGCTCGACGTTTCGGCGGTCATAATCCTCAGCTACCATTATCAAGTGGTTACTGGGACAGCATTTTTTCAGAAGCTGTCGAAATCCGTATATCCGATAATCTAGTAAATAGAGTCTCGTTTTCAATTATGTGAAGCCTGGAGACCACTGATAATAGCCGATGATGCTATTATTTATCGCGAAATCAAAACCAAGGGAGACTGCGCTTTGTTACAAGACGATATTATGAAAATATTTGCGTGGTGTAAAGACTAACAGTTGAAGTTAAACGCTAAAATGTGCCAAGTCATGCGTGTAAGTAAAAAGGTGACACCATTAGCTCTGAATATACTTAGAACGGTAGATTCCGCTGAATCCCTAGGGGTAACAATTAGTAATAATTTGTCGTGGAATTAGTATATCGAGAATGTAATTGGGAAATCAAATCGTATGCTCCGATTTCTAGATTGTAATTTAAAACAATGCACTTCGGAAGTTAAATCGATTGCATATAAGTCACTAGTGCGTCCTGACTTAGAGTATTGTTGTTCTGTATGGGGTTCCCATCAAAAGGGGTTAATAGAGGCATTAGAGAAGGTCCAAAGAAGAGCCGCCCGATTCGTGACAGGTATATATAGTTGGAGGGAAAGCGTAGGTGCGATGTTGAAGGAGTTAGGTTGGGAAGACCTGGAACACCGAAGGCGTTGCTCTCGACGGAAGCTAATTGAAAAATTCATGACTGACTTGTTTAGGAATGACAGCAAACAAATATTGTTACCAACAACATTCATATCTCGCAATGACCGCGAAATTAAGATCAGAGAAATCAGGGGCAGAACCGATTCTTTTGTGTATTCATTTTTTCCTTCATGGCAAACTGGCGACCTTTTTTTCAGCTCTACCGTCTTCTAAGGGGGCCCTGAGACACAAGGAGACCCTCGCTAAGGCCCCTCACAGCTGAGGGGGCCCACAAGCACATATCAGGGGTCCCCAGCCTCTGCTCAGGGGGCCCCTACCAGAAACACAAAGCCATAAAAAAAGGTTGCCCATCTGGCCTGAGGGCCCAAAATAATTTTTGTGCAACGGGGCCCTTGTTGGCCTAGTTACGCCTCCTGCTATATCCCGTATATCCCTTCCAAACTATTACCCTTTCGGATAGGTGCATTGCACCCTCCGCCACACACTGTTAGTGAATCGCGGAGTAATAATAGTAATAATAATAAATGAGATTACATTAGAAGTGTGAATAGCCTCTCCATCTGCCCCATCAACAACGCCAACAATCAACAGTCAACGCCAACATTCCCGCCCATATTTAACGGTTCTGTGTGATAATATAAGCAGCCCCGTCACCCACAGCCAGCAGATAATATCATCGTATCCATATGTTCAACAAAAAACGATACGACAGAAAACATTTTTGAAATTTAAACATGTTAAAGGTGTGTGATTAATGGAGCAAGGATATTAGGGAGCACTGCTGTAGATTGGTCTGGGAGGGGGGGGGGGTTAGGGTGGCTGTAAAGCTACGCTGGGCTACGTGGAGGGGTGGGGGGGGGGGATTCCTAGCCAGTCCACGTAGCTTTTGATTCGTATTACTTTTCACACTTAAAATAAGTTAGAGAACATACAACAGCATGTAAATATTTATTCCGTTCGTTTAATTATCTCCTGTATGTAATTTACGATAGTCTGACAAGAGAAACAGTACAAAATATCTTCTGGAAGCAACAGGGGGTAGAAAAAGTTACGCGCCACGGGTGGGGGAGAGGCGGTGGCGGATCCAGGATTTTGGTTTGGGGGGGCTAGGATTTGTTGGGGGGGGGCTTGACTCAGGCGAGGAAGGGTGCCGACAGAAATCTCATTATTCCAGATTGCCGCCCTCATACAAACAGTAGAGTCTCCAAAATCCATGTCGTCGGGGGTGACCTGCCACTGGGGAGGGGGGTTAGAGACAAACGCCAATTCGGGCTACGTGGAGGGAGGACAATATGGAGCGGAAGTGATGTTTAATAGCGCTCTCCCGTCGTCCCTCGAATATAATGCCGCAGGTGTCTTCTGCCGGAGTAGTCGAGCTAATAATAATAATTTCGCCCCAGATCTGACCGAGTGGCATTTTCCATTTGTATTCCTCTCTGTCTCGAAGAAGGCTCTCTGTTTTGTTCTTAGAATAGAAATCTAAAATGTAGCTGAATGTATGGATAAGCTGGTTCTCTATATTTCATGACGATTTAGTTCATATCTGCACAAATGATGTCATCAAAATTCTTAGTTCTTCCGTTTGTTGTGTTCCGTTCAAAATGATGAAAGCGATAAGATGATAACTTACGTCATAGCCTACTATCCTTAATTCCTTTGATAACAAATCGTGTTGACTCTTCAAAAATTGAACGGATTATTGTGTTGTGTATATCGGGAGAAATGGAAACACAAAATTATTGGGAACAGGGCGGTATATGAAATTTTGAAAGAGGACGTGTTATTAAAGTAGTGTATCGAGCGAGCACTATAGGATAATAATTGGGTATTTGACTACTTCCTGAAAATGGTTTTAAATTGTTTATTGGTACACGTTATTCACCGAGTGAAGAGATTTTTAGACGGCAAAGCATTATTTTTGCGTAAATTCAAAGTTAAAATTTAAATAATTTAAAAGCCCGCCAAAACGCTCCTTCGTTGCCTGGCGGGTGCATTGACAGTCGTGACGTCACACGTCTGCAAACGCTGCCGCTGCGAATAGAGCGTTTCCTATTACACAAGTTTTCAATTATTTTATTGTTTGTTGCTGGTTACTTCTTGTTATTAATGAAAGTTCGTTTTGAATATAAAATCGAAAACAATTTGTAAAAGCCTACAGCGGAAACATATTGAAAGTAGACGCCTTATTTGTAGGGCTAGCTATAGAAACAACCACTGAGTTTTATTCTGTGGAGCTTAAAAATGTAACAACTTCAATTTGATATTAGCGACAAAGTCACTTACGATATTTCAAGCAATGCCCCATACAGCTGATGCCTTTTCTAACGCCATGTTATTAAAACTAATTAATTTTAAAATTTAATTTAATTGTACTGGAGCATACGCTCCGGGGGCAATTTCCCAACACACCCAACTTCCCCCTATCCTGCACCCACCTACAATTTTCTGTGAAGCTCATTTACACCGCGATTTCGTAGAGTTAAATGTAATACGTTGTTTAAGGCGAGAATTATTAGGGTTAGGGTGCTAAGGTTCGATCCTAGCTTCGGAATATGTTCAATTTGTTTTCTTTTGTAATTTTCTTTGGATATTAGTTGCTGTTGGTTGCATCGCATAATCATTTTTTTCCCGAAAACCCACCAAAACATCAATTTAAGTTTTCCTTTTTTTCTGAAGGCTTCACAACTTTTTGGATAACAAGCGAATTACAACCGTTTGAAACAACCAAAGAAGATTTCAAAAAAGGAAATTGGACGTTACTTGCACACCATAAACAGGTTTTTCTTTTTTTTTAAAAAATTACTTGCATATTAAAAGTAAATACCGCTTAATAGACGCAGTTATGTCAGGAAGGTAACCTGCAGTTGTATAGTCAGGTAAAAATTCAACGAAAAGGACACAACGCATTCCGGAACTGTTGCAAGATTTCTACAAGTGATGTCAGTTCTAAAATAAATTCCATTATTCGTCGCCATGCACCTGTATTTTTTGCATGATATTCTCTCTCTGGTAAATTTAAAAATTAAAAGTTTTCATGTATGGTAGCAATTTGTTTCAAACACTGTATGACGCTTAGCAACTATTATGAATTCTTCGAATAAAAACATTAGTAGTGCATAAAACAGCAAACAAAAATGGAAAAAAATGCACGCAAAAAATATTATCCCAACCAAGGTTCGAACGTAGGACGTTCTGAATTCCATTACCACTCTTCAATCACACAGCTATCAGGACACTACTTCTTAATTGCTTCTCTTTATGTTAATAGTAAACACTTCACAAGTTTCTTCATGTGAGATGAAGTGAAACGAGGTAGGTAAATCAATAAACAAACAAATTCAATTTTATTTACAAAAAAATATTATTTATCCATAATCTTTAATCTGCAATTAAGAAAAATGGCCCACAATATCCAGTTGTTCCGAGCGTGGTGAGTGAGCGGTTAACTCTCTGGACCTCGCATCCGGGAGGACGCCGCACAGGGATATTTTCTAAATCTAGAGGGCACAAAAGTCAGTTTTGATAATTGTCTACGCAGGCAAAATAGTTATTTATATTCAAAGTAGATGAACCATACTACTCGGAACAAAGGTTTATTTTCAACGAATTGATGCCTAACAATAGAAAAAATAGTTTGAACAATAGGCTTCCTGTAATCCACCGAACAAGCATGGGTGCCAACTTAGGGGTTTTCCCCCTAAATTTAGGGGGTATACATTCGGGATGGGATTTTTTTAGGGGCTTTATAATTTTAGAGGAATTTTTAGGGGCATTTTTTTTTGGATACTTTATGATTTCATGTATTTATTTGTTGAATATTTACATTGCGACATCAAAACCTCGTACAGATCCTCGTGACTAAGAATTCGGACTTGTTTATGACTGTATATATTTTTCTGATCACAGAATAAAATTTTTGTTTCTGATACATATTTGTTTTGAAAAAAATACCCATAGATTCAGCGTTTAATGTTTACCAGAGACAAATATTGTTTCGGTTCCCTATGGAAAGACTTTGATTGTTGCTGCAACAACCGACTTGCAACAATGTACCAGTTATTTTTAATTATTTTGAAGAGGTTCGTTTAATGTACCGCCTATGGTTTCGAGGGTAAAATAAGTTATGTTTCATTTTCATGTGAAGAATATATGATAAATATAAACAAAAAGTGTCTTCATCCCGCTGATGGCGATTCATTCGAAAGCTTTTAATTTCGGGTCGAGTTTCGATTAAAATACAGCGCGTGGACTCGCAGCTAAAATAGGCTTTGAAAAAAATGAGAAATTTATTATAATTTTTCGTATAATGCAATTCAGGCTAAATATAGTTATCGGATTTCGGGAAGGTTTTGATTGATGTATATCCTCTGATCCGTCGGGTAAATTAGTGTAGCTTTCATCCTGATGTGATGTCCAAAAAATGATAAATTAAGGATAATGTTTCATGAAGGTGAATGCAGATAACACTGGCTGAATATCTCTTTCTCCCAACGGTGAAGTAAGGGACATTTCAATTTTCTGTTTATAGTTTTACTCCTCGTCAACGTCGAGGCCATCAGAGGCGGGATAAGGACTGCAAGCCAGGAATGGGAAGGAATTCGGGCATGGCCTTTTAGAGAAACTATCCCGGCATTTCTAACTGGTCGATCGCAGTATGTCGTTGTTGAAGGAGAAAGTTCTTCCAATCTAGATGTTACATCGGGTGTATCAAGGAAGTGTAATAGGACCACTTCTTTTCTTAATTTTTATAAACGATCTCGGAGACAAAGTGTAAAGCCTTTTTAGATTGTTTGCTGATGATGCGTTATTGATAGGGAAGTAAGGAATTTGGCCGATTGTTTAGAAATTCAGCGTGATCTTGATGTTATTTTGGCATGGTGCACTGAGTGGCAACTCACACTAAATTGTAAAAAGTGTAAGACAATGAGCATAACTAACATAAAGAATCAGATTGTTCAGTTATTAATATGGTCGATTCTATGAAATATTTGGGAGTAACAGTACTAAGGAACATGAAATGGGACTTACATATTAATACGTTGGTAGGTAAAGCTAATTCTAGGCTGCGTTTCCTAGGTCGAATCTTGAAAAATTGTATTGAACAAACAAAGGAGATAGCGTACAAATCTCTTGCTCGTCCACATTTGGACTACTGTTGTGCCATCTCGAATCCGTTTCGTAAGGGGTTGATTGAGAGTATGGAGAAAGTACAGAGAAGAGCCGCTCGATTCGTGACCGCTTGCTACAGACCTTATGAAAGCGTCACAGAACTGATTAGTAGACTAGGCTGGGAGTCTCTGGTAGATAGACGACGTACATTTCGTATAAACTTATAAGTAAACACGCGTACTCCCACTTGCACTTACGCGTGTAGTGAAATACTTCGTCCAGCAACCTATTTGGGTCGGAATGACAGGAAAGATAAAATTAGAGAAATAAGCTGCCGCAATGATTCTTATACAAATTTTTTTTCCCTCGTACCATTTGGGATTGGAATGCACAACAAAGAGATTAGGTTTGGTGCTGAGCACCCTATGCCACATACAGTTTTGTGAATTGCAGAGTATATATATAGATACAGCTGGAGCGATTTGGGAAAACCATGGAAACCCAAATCAGGATGCCCGGACGGCGATCCGAATCAGCGTCCTCCAGAATGCGAGGCCAGAGCGTTAACCACTCACCCACTACGCTCGGTGTGTGACCAGTACCGGATTAACCACGTAGCAGGGCGGCCTCGCGCCTTCTGGGGGGCCTCGCGCTTTCTGGGGCTAGAGGGGAGATTTTTTTTTTTTTTAAGTTCTACAATTTTCCTCCGGATGGCACAAATTTGCTAGGGCCTCGCGCTGTCTTAATTCCTGTGTGTGACATCGTATGATGATAAGCTTAAGATGTCTATGAATTCGGTTTACGCAGAACTTGCTGGTCTGGTTTGTATCTTCTAATCTTATATACCTGACTCCAGACTCCCCTTTATGGGAACTTGTTGAGCAGACGAATTGGGGTGCCTTCCAGAGTATGTGTTTGTAAGTGTTATTGTAGGTGTTAATGGCTTTTCTAATAATGCGTTTGGAGTATGCACAGCTGGTAGGATTTTTATGTAGTTTCGACTAGTGTTCAGTCTGTGACGACGATGGGAAAATGGGTAAGTTTGCTTCTATTTCGCGTATGGCTTTAAATTTCATCGACGTCGAAATAATTAGAGGTGTGTTAAGCCCTGGAGGCAAGCAATGGGAACAAATTCAGCCATGTCCTTTAAGAGAAACCATTGTGGCATTCACCTGGAGTGAGTTTGGGAAACCATGAAAAATCCAAGTGTTTATGCCCTGACAGGGAATCGAACCCGCGCCGTCCCGAATGCGAGGAGAGAGCGTTACCGCTCATCCACCACGACCGGCTGTTTGCTTCTGATGTGAAGTCGGAAAACTAAAAAAAAAAAAAAAATCAATATTATTACCCTTTTTAGTTAAACGCGGTTAGCAAAAAATTTACTGATCGAATTTTAATTTCGTACATACCGTAGTAACATGGATAAAATATGGCGAGTTTAACTTCGATGAGATTTCGTAAAGCTTGGAAGTTCACACTGCAAGTAGCGATTTTTCGTTGGTCGGATGTTTCGATTTACGTGCAGCCCGCGCGCCTGCTGGTGGAACTGAAGTCGAAAAATGATAAAATTAGGATAATCCTCCGATTTGGATGGAGTTTTGATTAATTTATTGCCCGTCATAATAGTGTTTGTTTAATTTTGATGTTATGTGTTGAAGCTGATAAGGTAATTTTTCCATGAATACGTTTCACGGAAAAGGGAGCGTCCATAAACCAAGCTCAACTTTTGCCTCTACCCCCCCCCCCCTTTTTTCACGTAGCACGTAGCTCTTTTTCCCTGTTGATTCCAGAAAACATTTTGACTGTTTTCTCTTATCAGACTATATTAAATTATATAGGGATATAATGAAATGACAGAAATAAATATTCAAACGCTGTTGCGTGTTCTGTACCTCATTTTAACTGTGACAAATAATATTAATGAAAAGTTCCGTGGCTTGGCTCGAAACCCCCCCCCCGTAGTTTATGGATGCTCCCAAACTGGTGGTATTTGGATTCGGTTCTTATTACTGTATGGCCTGTGGTTCTTCGGGTAAAATGGATTTGTTTGATTTTGATGCGAAAAGCTGAGGAATCGAAATAAGGGGTCCACAAAATTAGTATCGAATCAGGTTACTTCTCTAAGTCAAATGCTCTCCCTCTTCTTCCGACGTTCCGACCAGGCCTTAGGTCGTCTTCAGGGGACTTAGCCACCTGGTGAGTCCGCTAGTTACTGACTTTGCGGCAGACTCAGCAGTTTTTGCGCCTGCTTGGAAAATTCCTAGATCCGCCACTGAGACTTCCATCAAGACTCCCTCAAGTTAGAACCATTGGAGAAGAAGGTGGGAAAAGCATCATGTCCCATTGTTGATGTACATTACGATGGTGTTGGTCACGGGACAGAGTATCTAACTAACAAGTCAAGATATTGAATACAAATCAAAAGTTACAGTAGAACCAATGCCGAGAATGCAATGTTTCGCTTCGCTCGATCAAGTCTTCCACGTTAGATAAATTCATAGCTACATTACAGAAGCAATTAAAGATGTAAACATATTATAGCAAATGAGTTGTTAAATAAAATTCAGTTTCACTATACTGTTGCATTCTGTATCAATTAATAAAAACGAAATTTGTAAAAAGTTGAAGAAGATTCACTTTTACTTTTCTTAGTGCGTAACTGGGACCCAATGACGTCAATTGGAATAATTTCAGAATTTCTATCCTGAAATGCATTTGGTATAATTTGTTTTCTATTCTGGTTTTATTAGACCTAAATACTTAGAAAGTTTAAAAATATTTTTTACCACTAAAAATAAATTTGGGTCAGAAAGAGATAAGAAAAGATCCAAAATGACCAGCCCTTACGTGGTGACGCGTTTGTTCTTTGATCATATACTCATGAGAATTTCCTGCTAATGATTTGAGGAGCGTTACAGATATTATTTTTTCCACCTGACTTGACTGAACATTGGTATAAAAATATACTGTGTTAAGAAGTCCATAATCCAGAGGTCGATAAAATGATTAAATTATGAATTGTTTCTTCCTGTAGTATTTGATGATAAACTAAACCGGACAGGCTGTAGGAAGAGCTGCCAAATTCTGCGTTTACTGGGAAGGATGATGACGGAATGTTCCGGGAAGTTATCAATTTCAGATAAAAAAAAGCTACCTTCGTTAAATTTTAGACTGAATACACTGGGATAGAAGGGGACCCACATTATTTGAATGAGATACAGGAATTGGAGGGATGCAAAGGAAAGTTTGTCGTAAATTTCAGCAGAACTAAAGATATTACTGATTTAGTAAAACATTTGGGTTTATTTGTAAATGAAAAATAGAATGTTGATGAATAGAATACTGCGAGTGTTGAGGCATGTATTTATTGTGTGGTTTGGATGGACAATAGTAGAATAAATTGGATTAGCAAGTAAAAGAGAATAAATGAGAGAACTTGATTTCAGGCATAAGGGAGTGGGAAAATTTTTTTTAGGTATTACAGTGACAGAATTAAACTTGAAAGTGTCATGCCAAACAAATGTCGTCAAATCCACATAGAAATTAAACTAAATAGTATTAATAAAAGGCGAGTAGGAAAATAACATTGTGAGAATTAAATTAGCAATTAATTGAGTAGCACTTGTCACTCAATCAATTTGAATAAAATAAACAATAAGTTTTTTTTTTTTTTTAAACGTTTCTCGGGAAACAAACCGAGTAATATTGTTATTAATGCACAATATTTCGGCGACTTTAGCTCCGTCGCCATCTTCAGGTGCAGAAAAATTACATTCATTTATAAACAATAAGTTATATGAAATATTAAGATAATTTAAAATTTCGATATTTTAAAAGTGGTTATGTATAGAAATGGACACCAAGAAACAGGTTCGGTGGCAGTTAATTAACACTGCAGTTAATCTTGGTTATATTATAAATGAGAAAGTTTAGAGGGCTGTGTTTTTGGACTATTTGCTTCAAGCACGCCTTTATTACTCAGCAGATTTAGATGAAATTTGTTACAATGTTATTATATTTTAAGGGTAGTGACATAAGACTTTTATCTCGTAAAAACCAATAGTTACTTCGGAAATTGTCACTATAAATTCGCATTTCACGAACACCAAAAGTTTCCTACTTTGTAGACGGCACTGCTATGTTTACCATTAGCTTCTTACGTAAATCGCAAACACTTCTTCTCAGAGATCAATATAAGAACATTATGACTCATTCAATGGTGCATTCAGCAAAAAATGTGAAAATTGATCCAGTTGATAAACTAATATTTCTGGTGCGGGAAATATCAGTTGTTAAGCCTACAATGTTTTAAAGCCTTATCTACTTAGTTTCTAGTAAATTGTAGTAGATACAGAACTCAGTTGGCGCATTGTGGAGCTGAAAATGAAAGATTATTTTATGTTTGTTCAACGTTTAAAATATAAGGAAGTAATGAGGGAACTGATTTAATATGTGTTCGTATGTTTTAGTAAATAACCTTTAACATCTTGAGCGTAGTAATTTGCGAGTAACATTTATATCCCTTGACAGCTTGGCAAGTTATACAAACGTATTATTAAAGATCTTAATGAAGAAACAATCAGTTACTACTTTGACATGCAAATTTCTATTTTATAGAAGAATTATTTGACCGAAAATCGACAAAGCAAAATCAATATCCAAAGAAGAAATGAATTTATTAAAAAATTAGTAATTATAATACACAAATGCCAAAACTTTCACTGGAATACAGTAAAGCTAGAATTGTGAAATTAGCCAGATACTACAATGAAGAAACGATTGAAGATTATATAATATGCAACACGCTATACGCCCTGTAGACTTCGAGGTCAACAGAGAGGGGAAAGGACTAGGTCAAGTAACGGGAAGGAATTTCACCATGGCCTCTTGATGGAATAATCCAGGCAGTCACCGGGAGTGATCCTGGGAAACCAATAAACACCCAAATCTAGATGGCCGAATGAGATTCGAACTCGCGTTCTCCCGAATGCGAGGCCAGAGCATTAACGCTCACCCACCACGCTCGGTTTAATGATCTAATAGGGATTAAAAATTATAGCAATTATGATTTTGTTGTAGGATGTAAACAAGATTTTATTATTACATGGAATTTTTGTTGTTATAAAAAGCACCGCAGATGAAAAAAAAAATATTATTTTTTGTGATGAAAATACAATTAACACATTATTTAGGTATTACTATTAAATAAACAGTTAGCATGAAGCCAATGAAACAAGTAAAGCAAAAGTATTAAATTGCATATCTCTGGGTTTTGAGTGGTTTCAGCCGTCAGTATCGTGAATGTGCTCCTCCACACGCAATACAAGAGCTGTATTATGCAGCCTGGACCATAATCACTGCTAATTAGTGAGCGGAGAAGGTGGCGGCCATGCTGATTTCAGAGGTCAGAGGCGGCTCGAGACGCCTGTTGCCGCTGAGTGACTAATGTGCGTATCCGAATCTTTCAGCACGGATTAGAGCTTTGTTACCTAGTACCCGGCTTTGGTGTATACTTTTCCTTGAAAAGTAAAAGCCAATGGAAGCTGTCAATCATATATTCAACCCCAAAGGATAAATATTTCTGCTGACCGAACATTGAACTGTAAACAAAATTATTGTATTATTGCACACTTCCAAACAAGTTGAGTCGCGGGTAACTGCTAGTGAATGATTATTTTATACCTTACGTTGTTAGTAAGTTAATTACTATGTTTAGAAATTAATCTTAATAATTTAATTTAATTGAGATATTGTGGAAAGTTCCCTACACACCCCTTTTATCCTTGCTTGCTGCTACCTACTTTTGAACTTTACTGATGTTAATTTAAAATTAATTCAGAGTTTTCATTTAATTATTCTTCACTTCGTTTAGGTAATTATTCCAATCACTGATTCCCTTACCTACGAAAGATAATTCTCCCACATCCTTATGCCCAAATCAAGTGCCAGCTAGTCGTTTAGGTCATCCTTTCCCTTACTGGTTACAATAAATTTTTTCTCTTGTATCAGCAAAAAAGATTTTATATTTTTATGCGTATATTTATTTGTCAGATTTGTTAATATTATTCCTCTATGATAATGCTGAGTATTTATTATTATTAATTTTATTGCGATGGAGCTAAGACTCCGGTGGCAATTTCCCTAATCTAATTACTCCTTTTTTAATGTGCTGAGGAATGAGTACTTGCTTAAAACTGCTCTGGAGGGGATTGTAAATTAAGGGAAAAGAAGAGGTCGGCGAAGGAAGAAAATATTGATGATATAATGATAAACGGGAAATATATAGAGACTAGGAGAATGGCGGAACAGAGGGAGGCGTGGAGGGCTGTCACTGTGCGTGGACCTGCTGAACAGCACAGAACCCCTTGATGAAGAGATATGTTTTTAAAAACATATAACTGGAATGTTAAATTCTTCCTCCATTTGCTTTTCCGATTTACAAATTTAATTTCCTTTAGTATTTTTGTTCAATCCCTGACACCCTTACCAACAAAAGAAAATTTTCCCACTATTAAGTTAGCTTTAACTTTGCTAGTATAATGCTTGTATAAACGTTATTTTAATCAAATATGACCTATTAAATGATGTATTTCAGTAAACAGATTATACGAATTAAAATTTTATTTGGCCCAAAGAGTTACTGGATTATCTTACCATATATCCCATGTTACAAAAGATATCACTTGAATTTGATGTGTATTTCAATAATTGATTTATGCAGTTATGTTGTATTTGCTTGCTGTTGTATGTTATCATAGTTTTTTTAATGAAGTAATTTTTGTTGTTGAATAATTTGTTGTCAGAAATTAACTGAAATCACTGATTTAAAATATATTTAATATTCCTTTCATAAAATTAAATCAATTAAACAAATTTCACTATTATTGATTTTAAGCAAACCAATATAATCACTCAGTGATCGTTACTTATTAAATTTTTTGTCAATATACTATCCACAAAAATTACATCATCAGATATCTGCTCACAATCAGCTTAGTTTTTTCATTAATTGCTCTAAAGTCACAATGAAAGATCAATTGCACAGTGCCAATTGAGCGGTTAATTGTGTAATATTCTTATTTGGTGGGGGTGGCTCTACCTTTTAGACACCCTGTATGGCGTCAGCAATTGAAACTTTTCTATCTTTCTCTATCAATATATCAGTATTAAGCCTCTCACATGACATGTCTCAGGGGTTACAAGAATATGAAAGATGGGTAACAAAAGACATGAATTTATTATACAAATTAAAAGACCTCCAATTTTACATGTGAATTGTTTTTGCTGATGGCTAGCTCAGTTGGCTTTCTCAAACAAGTCTCTGGCTACTCAGGGGTATTTTTCGGGCTCTTGATATGTTGCACTAAGTCTCACTTTTATAGGCACATTACCGTGTCCGCGCACTGCTCACTGCCGGCGACGGGAAATGAACCTCAGGCCCACAGAGGATGGCGGTGGTCTCGCAGTCCCTCTTCTCACCTCGACGCACAGTGCAGAAGTCTCCACTCCACCTCCGAGCAGCATTCCATGTAACAGGATACAAGAATATCCGAGTGGCGGGTCACTATTGTCTGTAGGTTGGCTGTCCCTGGTGTTATTGTCAACAGCGCAGCGGGTGGCTTGACGAACCGGCTCGCGGCTTCCGCACGCCGAAAAATAGCACTCGCTTTATCTGTGCCCACTGCGTCGCTTTGGAAACGCGACTTATTACAAACTTCTTCGTGAAAAAATACATTTAAGCACCAACTTTCATGGTAATCGGTCAATCGATTGCAACTGTACAACTGTAGCTTTTTATAAAGAACATTGACAAAAGATAATGGGGTTGAAGGAGGGAAAGGGGTTGAGCTTTGGCAAAGCAAATGTTGACAGGATTTTGCTCTATATTTTAGAGTACACATGGGCAAAGTTCAATAAAAATCAGATAAGAAATGTAGATTTCAATAAAATTAAGGGGTGTACAGGGAGATATGGGGTGGTTTTTTATTTATTTAATTTTTTTTTGGTCAGAAACCTTCTTCATGAAAAATTACATGTATATGCCAACTCTAATGGAGACCAGTTAAATGGTGTCGGCTGTAGCTTTGTATAAAGAACATTGGTAAAACTTTAGGGGGTGGATAGGGGAGAGGGCTTCAGTTTTTTTCAAACCAAAGTTGACAGTAGTTTTCTATTTATTTTTTGACTATACATGTCCAAAGTTTCATCGAAATCGGATAAAAAAATGTGGATTTGTATAAATATTAAGGGGTGGAAGGGGGTAGAAGGGGTG
>JARYHS010015245.1:0-11386 GCA_031002005.1 Vandiemenella viatica
GGTGATTCACGGTGGCGTGTGGCGGAAACTGCTGGCTCCGCTGTCCGAGCAAGTTGCCGACGGCAACAGACTGGGAGGGTTGCGTTTTCCGGCGAACGCCCTGTATTAGTATAGATGAACGCGTTTCTCCCAATGCTTCGTTTAGCTGCTTGCATCAAAGAATGTGTGTTTAATACTACAGAAGTCTCTAAGAAGTGAAACATTGTCCTAAACCAACAAGTCAAAGAAGTTTTGTTTATGTGTAACTATATTAAATTGTGTTTAATTAAGGAAGTTGAAAACTACGAAAAATTGAAAACGAGGTGCACGGACTAAACCATTAAAAGACAACATTTTGCGCTCATCTAAACACTAAACGATTGTCAACAAAGTTTAAATGAATGTATGAATATGACATGGAAATGCTTCTGATAAAAAATAAATAATATCAGTTTAATCAATCAATAATGCATGTTGCTATAAATATAATAAATCTGTAAAAAATTAAAGCAAATTTTACACCAAATGTATTTTTACTATTGTGTCTTGAGAAGATATGATCTGAGTAACAATGATTGCTAATAATATTTTCTGAATGAATACTCACAACAGTCTATGGTTTCCATCTTTTTTTTTCTCATGATTTTGATCTCCTTGGACACTCTGCGGTTAGCATGAATAGTTTAACAGTATCATACCAATTATTAGGGGAAATTTTCAGATAGAGTACGATATCATAATTAGAGGATTGAAAAATGGGGCTTAAAATTGTCATTGTTATGTTATAACAGGTTGCCTATAGGTTACCGAACTGTGGGAAGCGAAAAGATATGTCGAGGGGGAGGTTGGGTTTCAGATAGTTCACTGCCGTATGAACGATACTCAAGCTGTACATTGCTCGAAATACTTTGTCTCCTTCACCACTTCTATCGAAACCTTAATTCTAAAATCACAAATTAGTGAGTTTCCTCTGGGATGAAATTTTTAGTCGGCACCAACTTCTGTTTTGGCGAAAGTGGGTCATGAAAGTATAAGTTTGGGAACCCCTACAGCAGCATCATCGTTATACAGTTTAAATTGACATGATAGAATGAAAATAAGTTTAGCAGTTGTACAGTTGGTGAGCGTAATCGTTTAGCGTTAATCGCCGTGCAGCTAACATTACTTCCACATGAATGTTATATGCTGTTTCAGTAGGATAATGAACGTTAACACACGGCTACTGCAACCCAACTTGCTCTTCTCGCCGTACAGCAACAGTCCTGTTAACGATAGTTCATTACCACAAAAGTAATTGCTACGGCTCCACTATACAACCTACAAAATGTGACAACAATATCCTGTCCATTTTACGCTGTCGCCTAACGAGGTCCACTTAACACATGCTGTATATCCTGCTGATGCTACTACTGCAAGTAACAACAATGTTCCATAAATTTAATTCCAATCCACTTCTGCTTTTGGGAGTGTGGTGGGTGCCTTGGTGGGCAAACTATGTTACAATTATCTTTCATATCTTTATTATTAATAATTGTGGATTTTTAATTTTAATTTTTATGAAGGAGTGAAAATTTATTAATTTTGAAAGAATCTCGAAGTTAGTTGGAATTTAGGAAAAATTGTCACAATATGACATTTATTTTCTTATCACTGGCGATTACAAGTCTGAGCGAATTTACCGTTAACATTAACACAAATTGGCAAAATCATAAAAGCAACGCTCAGAGGTACAATTAGCCGTCATGAGCAAGCAAACAATTGTATATTTACTTTTAAATATATCTCAGAATCAAAATGCAAGAAATAAGGACAATTGGAAACAATGAACAAGTTATGACGACCTCAGACAAAGGTATCATAATACTTACTGTGACTTTACAGTTAAAAAGAAAATCATGGGCGCCACGAATGAACAATATCATTCTAAAACAACTAGTTCTGGCAAATTATGCCACTAGCTCAGGGGTTTTTACAATTACAAAGTGAGAACATGGATCTATCCTCTCAAAGTCGTTTAAGGGTTCTGTTTCACGGAATGCACAATCCGATGGCTTGGTCGTAATAAGTTACCATTGTAGTTCTGCGTCTGATGTCTGCGGTGACCGGAGATAACCCACGGTATGTGAGATTATCTCACACAGCGGCTGCAGACACGTCCTGTCTGTTAATGCGCATCATCTCATTACTGGCGGCGTCGCCGTGATAAGCCTGCTCCGGCAAGCCGGCCGTTAGAAGTCGTACAGCGGCAGGTGGCGAGAGAAGCCAACTTTCCAAGTCCACCTCAGACTAGACTCGTATAGAATCGAATGTAGAATGTCCAGCTCCTCGATTTTCGGTCCACGAGGAAAACTTCTCGCTCCGCCCCTTGTAGTCTCGAAGCTCACATATAACAGAAAATTCCCAGGATTTTAAGTTATACGCTCATTTGGATTGGATCTTCAGGTCGGCACCTAATGTCACGTGATATCCCCGATAACTGATTTGCCCCGCTCATATCACAGAGGTCGGACATATTCGGCTAAGTTCGCCGGGGTGAGAGCACATTCGGGTGTCGGGTGGCAGGCATTTCCCGCCAGGTGAGTGACCCTGTTGACCACCCATCCTCAGGGAGCAGAATGTGTGGTCCGGCGAAACCCCAGATCCGCAACATCTTGTCGCCATGGTTCGGGAAGACCACGATTAGCTTCAAGCCTACGCAGCTCAATAACTCTTTAATATTCGCTTTACCAAGATCAACTGTATATTCATCATTTCATTACATTCCTCACTTGGAATCTTGCGTACTTTATAAAATTACAACAAAATCTATTTAGGTGGTCGCCCAAGATTTATGTAAATTACTCTAGCATTATGACATATATAATAAAAATGCACGTTGTAACGTGGCGACAGCGCGTCACGTTACAGGAGCAAGATCTTAAGAAGCAAAGGTACTGATTGTTTTATTTCTCAGTTTACTTTTCAATCAACTATGCGCTAGTATATATAGCAGTGGTCATCCCTATTCAAACGGCGTGCAACATAAACAAATTAACTGAACATGTGTTTTAGCATTCCCGAGCAAGAAGACATATTAAAGTAGTTGTATTAATTATGTATACTGTATTTATACAAATATTATTTTATTCATATGATTCTTTTTTCCTTCTTCTCCTCAAATGTTAAGTTGGCGGATACTTTTTCTTGGAAAATTTAAACTATGGAGGTTCCTCATTCCCGTCCCAGTTATAGAACTGTATTTACGCGTTTGTTGTTTTGTTGATACATTTGATGAGTGTATGCTCAGTGTAGTATGGTGTTTTTAATAACGAATAATTTTAAGAAATTAAAATATTGATTGATAATTTTTTTTTTTTTTGTAATCTACTATATGATTTCGTAAACTCACTCAATCACTCACTCACCTCGATAGCTATTGGCTGGAGGACGGGGTGACGTTACACGGCGGCCTTTGCTCGCAAATTAACAAAGACCAGAGTTATTATTAGAAATTAGAGTCAGGTAAGCAACTGCTATGAAAATAATTGTCACGATACATTCATTACGTTTTATTTTCGTCGCATTTCAAAAAAAAAAAAAAAAAAAACTTTACGGCTGAAAGGACGAGGAACTATTTTTCAGAAACATGTGGTTAATGAAAGGAACATAAAAAACTTTGGCCAGATCAGGTCAATCTATCATAACCTTCAACCCTAAAATTAGGTTCTATTCTAGCCCCGTGACCATACGCAAAAAAAAGGTCACGGGCTGGCAGCCTTGCACTAGTTTAGAATTTTCGGTGTATTATTACTCGATCCACTATAACCTTAGCAAATAATTTAAAAATAGGTAACATATACGAAATTAATGTGTATGGCAAAAACATACGTAAGTTCTGATAAATGCGAGAAAGTGAATTTATTTACTTATAATCACAAACGAAAAAAACACACATTTCTTTACGTGAGTCAAATGTCATTTGGAAGGATACGGACAAGCGTCAAACCTGAGTCGAGCCAGCGACGACGGGACGGCAAATCCACGCAGACTCATACACGCTTTCAGGCCTTTAGCGCATTTCAGATCCGCGGAAATTCGTATAGACCATTGTTCTATTATTTCCGGGATATTTGAACGACATGTATCATAGCCAGATATCTTTTTTTCTAGTGTATATGGGGTGATGGAATAGTAATAGAATGTTATACGTACCTTTGGTATATATATGCAATGTGCGAAATCTGCCTGGTTTCTAATATCAGATTCTCTTTGTTGTCACAAATTATTTTATTTATTTTTTATATTAATCAGTGACTTTTAGTACATCACTTAAGAACCATTATTAGACATACAGAACCCATCGGCAGTTGTTATCTCGAACTAAGTTGTCAAAGGTGTATGACGTTCATGTGTGTGCAATATGCTCTTGATCGATTCCAAAGTGTTAGAAGAAACGACAGATTTCAGGACAAGTTACCTACGCCTCGCTGTTTTTAGCGTAGCTTGAAAGTCCAAAGTATAACGAACGGTGAATAGAAATTGGACAACCGAGTATTTTCGGTGTAATGGTACCGCTTGAGTTTTTCAATCCACTGTCATCCGTTTAAAAAGGGAAACGGCAGTTCTACCATTACCGTGGCGCCAAAATCTGATGATGAATTCTTGCAGAACTCGACGAAATAAATCGAAAATAAAGAATAAAATTTTTTGATATCTCGCTTGGTTTTAGAGATATAGCATGTTAAAAATCAGCCATAGGTATAGTTCCTTCTGCTTTTAATGTTTTTTCTTGTGGTCCAGGCCATATTTCAACCTAATAACAATCACTAGGAAGAAAATAAAACACCTATAGTGCATTTCCACCATGTAGATATCGTGGTTTTGGTGGAAAATTTTTTTTTTTGGTCCAGGCCGGATCTCATCCTAACCTCATCACTTTTGAGATACAATATCTCGGGAACTAAGCAAGATATCAAAAAACTTTTTTCTTTATTTTCAATTTATCTCATCGAGTTACGTAAGAATTCATCATCAAATTTGGCTATAGCGAAATTTATCTTCTGGTCCAGGCTGTATTTCAACCTAACTACGTCAATTTTGAGATACGATATCTCGAGAACCAAGCGAGATATCAAAAAAATTTATACTTTATTTTCGATTTGTTTTGTCAAGTTCTATAAGAATCAATCATCATATTGTGGCGCCACGGTAATGATAGAATCCCCAGGGAAACGATAATCGACTAACAGAGGCGTGAAAACTATTTCATGCGCACAGCTAGGGAAAATATGGAAACCTTGTGACTCTAAAAAAAATATTAGTAACAACATAAATCCCTAAAAGCAACTGATTTCTAGAAATGGTAAACAGTTCTTCCACCATCTCCGACCTCTTCCAGTGACTTTTATAAAACGTTCCAGAGAGCTTATACTGAGTCCAGGCCCCTCACAGTCTCTTGAACTTAGTACGATTACTTTTATCTTCTCGAGCTCTTTGTCTGAGAGAATGTCATAAAATAAAGAATGTCAGTCTAAAATAGATTTGTTGCATCAGAACCTTAGGAGTATCTCAAGCAAACTGGATGAGTTGTTAATATTTATAGAAGAAACCCAAAAATCATTGAATCTTAACATAAACATCGTATGTCTGACAGAACATCATCTGAAGAATTCTGAAATACCTCTCCTCCCTTTTATTGGATATAGATTAGCTTCATGTTATTGCAGGTCAGAGATGAGAATGGGTGGTGCAGCAATATATGTAAGAGAAAATACTGAGACAAAATCATTGGATGTAAGTAAATACTGTATAGAACAAGATTTTGAATGTTGTGCAATACAGTTAGAATTAGAAAACATATATCTTATAGCACTGACAGTTTAAAGGGCTTCCACAGGAGACTTCAGTAAATTTTGTAATAAACTTGAAGTGGTTCTATTAAATTTATCACGAACTAAAAGGAAAATTATCTTCTGTGGAGACTTCAACATAAATTTTGCTGTAGAATGTAACCATACAGATTATCTTCTAGGAATGCTTAGATCATTCAATCTCTATCAAACTGTAAATATCCCAACTAGAATACAAAAAGATAGTAGTACCATTATTGATAACATTTTTGTAGAGCACAATAAATTAGAAATACATGAAACAGTTCCAATGGAAAATGGTTTATCAGATCATAATACTCAAATAATTACTTTGGATGTTGTGGGAAATGAATATAACAAAAAGAAACGATTTATCAAAGTTAGGCCATTAAAGAATAATTCAATAAAAACATTAAATGATGAACTTCTCAATGAGGACTGGAGCACTATTTATAACTTAAAAGGGGTAAATAATATATTCAATTACTTTCACCAAAGGTTTTTGGAAATTTACGCAAGGTGTCTCCCTACAAAACTAGCTCCAATTGGTCAAACACGAGTAAACAAAAATTGGGTTACAGTTGGTATTAAAACATCTTGCAGACATGAAAGGGAATTGTATGTAAAAGTTAGGAATACTGATAATATGCTTCTCAGACAACATTACAAAACTTACTGTAGAATTTTAACCAAAGTAATAAGAGAAACTAAACTAGGGTTACCAGAATGTTTTCTCCGAATCCGGGGACGCTTCACAACTTTTTCACCAAAATCCGGGGATACTTTCGGCATTTGTCCTAATGACGCGTTACACTTTTATAAATTATATGATTAAAAGGTTGGGTTAACTTAAAAGCAAAATAATATTTATATTTTAAATGAGGATCACAGACAGCCATGCTGCACACAGCAAGGAGACATTATTTTCCAAAGATGTTGTGTCCAAGACGCAGTATCCTTGTAATTTTCTTTTATTCCTAGGCACGCACAAGGAATGAAGTTGCTTCCTATCTCTTCCTTTAAACGAATGCATTAGCAAATCATAGCTTTTAAAGAACTCTCACTTGGTTAACATAAATTTCTGAGAATAACAGTAAAAATCCGGGGACATTGCGGGGGACGAAATCTGCCCGGGTACACAGAGCTAAATACGGGGGACTGTCCCCGGCAAACGGGGACATCTGGTAAGCCTAAGCTAAACGTTTGGCCATAAACGATGACATTAGTAGTTCAGATAATAAGATAAAAAGTGTTTGTAACATTATTAAAAGAGAAACAACTGTATCATCCCTTGAACATAAACCTATATCTATAAGCATTAATGATAAACTTGTAAATGACCCCTCTTATGTAGGAAGTAATTTCAATAACTACTTCTTAACAGTTGCTGAAAAAATAAAAGGAAAATATATTGGGAATATGGATGCTATGGCAATACTTAAATCCTTGTCACCAAAAACAGCATCTATGTCTCTATTTCCCACCAGTCAAAATGAAATTGAAAAAAAAAATTAAATCCCTCAAAAATAAAAAGTCATTTGGTTATGATGAGATTTCAACCCATGTAGTGAAACAACGTAACACCAGCATTAGTAGAGTTATTAATCATACTTGTAATAGTTCTTTTGAAGAAGGTTTCTTCCCTGTCTCACTCAAGAAGTCAATAACTAAACCGCTTTATAAAAAGGGTGATACCTCAAAGATTGAGGTTAACAGACCCATATCACTTCCACCAGTTTTTTTCAAAAATCTTTGAAAAAGCAATATACAGAAGGGTGTATGCACATCTACAAAAGAATAGACCTTCTCAGCAAAGTACAGTTTGGTTTTAGACAAGGCGTTTCAACAGATTCAGCAATTTTTGCTTTTGTAAACAACATACTGGAATCAATGCATAAAAAATTAAATTCCCTAGGTATATTCTGTGATCTTCCTAAGGCTTTTGACTGTGCTGATCATGGGATTCTACTAGGTAAATTAGACTACCTATGGAGATAGTGGTAAGCCAGGACTTTGGTTTAAATCATACCTGAAAAATAGAAAGCAATGTGTATCACTGAAAGATGCTAATACAGGAGACGTTATAAACTCAGAATGGGGTATAGTTAGTTAAACGTGGTGTGCCTCAAGCATTCTAATTCTTGGCCCTCTGCTGTTCTTAATCTATATAAATTATCTCCCACATATATTAGGTGATAATGAACACATGGTGCTCTTTGCAGATGATACTAGTATATCGTTGAAAGACCCATCATTACAAAACCTAGAAAACACAGCAAATGATGTTATAAAGAAAATTAACAGGTGGTTTAATGCCAACAAACTAATACATAATGTAGAAAAGACACAATTACTTCAGTTTGTTACAAAAAATAAAACAAAGGACAGTTATAATGTGATATCAGAAGGAAAAGCAATCAATGAAAGCAGTTTCACAAAATTCCTGGGTGTATATATAGATAACAAATTGAACTGGAAACAACATATTCAACAACTTCTTAAAAAAATAAATTCTGCGACATTTTCATTGAGGGTAATATCTAGAATAGCTAATATAGAAACTAGAAAGTTAATATATTTTGCATATTTTCATTCCCTGATCACTTATGGCATCTCATTCTGGGGAAACTTGTCACAAGCACAGAGGGTATTTAAATTGCAAAATCGTGCTATAAGAACTATTTGTGGAGCAAGCCCACAGACGTCGTGCAGAAATCTATTTAAAAACCTGGGTGTACTAACAATGCCAGCACAGTATGTATACTCCCTACTATCATTTGTAGTGGAAAATCCTGAACACTTCAATCTTAATGCTAGGAATAAATATAATATTCACTAGGATTACAAATCACTGTCAATTGTACAGAATGCTGGAGCTTCCTTATTCTACATCTTACCAAAAAAAAAAAAAAATAATTAAATGTTATCTACGAAAAACCAACTACTTTAAGTCCAAACCGAAAGAGTTTCTCTTCAGTAAAAGAATTTTCTTCTTGGAATTTGCTAAGTAAGAAAATTCTGTATGTTTTTTTTTTCTTTCTATTGAAACTGTTGAAAAATGAAGTAATTTCACTGTTTACAAAATTCACTCATATATAGTAACTAACATGGGATAGCATGCACTAAAAAATTGCTGTGAAAAATTATCATACTAACAGGTTTTTAAGTAATTGACTGCTTTATCAGTTGTTGGTGATAGAATTGATATTGTTAATAAGTGTGTATACTGTTCCACATAAATAGTAACTAATATGATATAATATGTAGTTGTAGATTACAGTGGAAACTACATATGGTAACTGGTTGGTAAGAAAATAACTGGTTACCAGATGCTGGTAACATGTGTAAACACTGTTCCACATATGTAATAATTAACTTCGGATTATATTTGCAGATTACAGTGGATATTGATTATACTAATGGGTTATTAAGTAGCGAACTTGTTATCATTAATAAGTGTATGTACTGTTCCACAGTCCCGAGACTATTGTCTCATGAGATCGAAGTGAACATACTTAAATACTAAATACAATAAAGAAGGTGGTGAGCAATTTTGGGAATATACCAAAGCCAGTAATTTTATTTCTGCTAATGAAACATAGGACAGTGGTAAACAATGTAGCAGAATTTGGTAACTTAGTGGAGATGCACATATCACAAATAGTCGTAATGGTAGAATCGTGGTGAGAAGAAAGAGTACTAGCCAGCGAGATTTACGGAGGGTTATGAAACTTATCACGCAGGTAGATGAGGAGCATTCAAATCCGAACTAATAGGGACCGGGGGTGGTTTGGATAATAAATTTATTTGGATTTTCGATTTGTACAGTTTCAGTTTTAATAGTTTTTATTTGGCCTTTAAAATTATATTAAGTACTTTATAATTTTACATACCCCAAGCAAAAAAAGTCTCTTATTTTCTTTTCCTCTCTAAAAGTACTGGAGAATCTGGGTAAAGCCATCATGGTCCTAGATTCAAAGAAGGGAAAAACCCTGACATTCACCTCCGCATGGTAGAGAGGGGGCAACGTTTATCTGTGTTTTACATAGGCAAGTGGCCAATGAATGAAGGGACTGGATATCCCCCAGGATAAGGAGATCCCTTCCACCCAATGGTGGAAGGTAGGGCACGCCCTGGCCCTAGGAGTGAGAAATCACTACAGAAGACGGATGAGCCACAAGTGAGCCAACAGCATGAGGATGCAGAAAGCAACGAGAAACTACTGCATGAAAGATCCATTGGATTCTCATGTAACACATCATGGCTGTGTTCAGAACTAAATGTTCCAGAGCTTTAAGTCTCCCATTCGGATCTCCGGGGGAGGGGGGGCAGTATTGGACTCCACTGTGAGAAGTAAATTTTCAACAAAGAATAAGCACATGGAATGTAAGAATCATGGCACAGGCTGGAAAAATTTACAATTCAATTCAGGAAATAAAGAGAATGGAGATCATGACCTTAGGAGTGAGTGAAATGTGGTGGCCAAGTTCAGGTTTTTGTGACATCAGTAAACATTGAGTGTACTATTCAGGTACGCCCAGTGGTCAGTTTCAGTTTGGCGTAGGACTCATAATATGTAAACAGATTGCTAAGAGTGTCACTAATTTTGTCCCAATTTCAGGGAGACTCTTGTTACTATAAACAAATGCCAGACCAACACGGATGAATATAATCCAGGTGTATGCCCCAACCACAGATGAGAGTGATGAAGAAGGAGCAAAGTTATATGTCCAAATAACAGTATTGAAGAAGTTACCAAGGAAATATCTCACTATATTAATGGGAGACTTCAATGCCAAAGTTGGAAGAGGAAGTGATGGGGATTTTATAGGCCCTTATGGACTTGGTGTAAGAAACAGAAGAGTTGAACAACTTAGTATCTTTCCAGGGGAACAGGGATTTGTAATAACCAATACTTTTTTCAAACTACCATCTAAACGCCTATACACCTGGAGGTCTCCCAGAGATTCACCAGAAAACATGATCAGAAATCAGATTGATCACATCCAAGTAAACTATTTTTTTTAAAAAACTGCTTAACGTCTCTTAACAGCGAGGTCTTTAGAGACGGGAAAGGATGGGGGGCAAGGTATGGGAAGGAAATCAGCAATGACCTTTTGAAGAAAGCATCCCGGCATTTGCCAGGAGTGATTTGGGAAACCATGGAAAACCCAAATATGGATGCCCGGACGGGGATTTGAACCGCCGTCCTCCCGAATGCGAGGCCAGAGTGCTAACCGTTACACCACCACACTTGGTCCCAAGTAAACAAAAGATACAGGAACAGCTGTACTTCAGTGAAAACCTACATTCACTCTGATCACAATCCATTAGTTGCTGTCTTTAAAGTTAGGATGAAGAAAGTTAGAAAAAAGACACTTTTGAATAATTATATTCGGAAACTAAGACAGCCCTCCATAAGAAGGCAGGTTGAGGAACGTCTCAATAATGGAATGAAAAATATGTCTTGTAATTTACACACAGAAGAAAAAATTGAAAAACTAAATTCGATAGTATTATCTGTTAAAGATGAACACCTGAAAACAGATTTGGCCAAA
>JARYHS010015248.1:0-13309 GCA_031002005.1 Vandiemenella viatica
TGAAATAATATGCTTTGAAATAAATAAATAGTAATGCAGGTTACATTCAGTTTCCACGCAATATCAATCCAAGTTTCAGTTTACTTGTTGTTTTTATACTTGGGGTGGCGTGAATCAAATAAATATTTTTTTTTTCTCTCGCACCAAATTAAATAATTTCAACATTCGCCATCTCGAAGTGATCGCGATCTCTCTCTGTGCACTCACAATCTGATCGTTGAACGGGACTGGATCGCCAAATCTGCCCACCTTCTGTCTGACAGGGTTGATGCAATTCAAGGAGTAATACAGCGACCACTGCCCGCGCTCTGTTTGACCGGGTCTTAAAAGTTAGGAGAAGCCCAGGAGCGGCGGATCCAGGAGGGGGGGGGGGCTAGGGGGCTCAAGCCCCCCAAAAGTATCTTGGTCCACCCCCGACATTGTAGTTTTGAGACTTTTTTTTTTAGCTCTACGGATTTGAAGCCCGAGGAGGCTATAAAAACTACCTTTTTCCCGACTCAAGCCCCCCCCCCCCAAGCCAAAATCCACTGAAGGCAAGCCCTCTGAACCAAAATTCACTCAAGCGAAGCCGCCCCCCCCCCCCCCCCCCAAAACAAAATCCTGGATCCGCCCCTGGGAGAAGGTACAGTTAGACTAGCCCTGTGGACGACTGAAGACCTCTAATGAGGTTCGAAACACAAGTGAGACAGTCAAAGTATTCACTTAATATTAATTGAAGTTGTTAATAAGTGGGATTAGTAAGAATTTTTGACATACATATACATCTTTGCCGCTTTGATGTACTACTGGTATTAGGGTTAGCTGTCAAGACCGTCACATTTCCTGAATTAGTTGCTATTGCGTTCATGGTGCTTTACATACATAATTGTTATTACTATAATTATTTTCTCTGCAATACTGCCTTTAGTGAAGAAGACTTAGCGGCTCTGTTTAGCCTCTAGGCACTGGATCAAAATGTATACTGAAAAATAAAATATTATTTCTTAAAAATGCATACGGAATGTTTTCGTGTAGTAAACAGTACGTTAACCAAGTTCCGATTCTCAGTCTAGTAGATTATAATGCGAATCTTAAACCCGGTTCGAAGTACTCTTTTGCTGGATTGTAATTAACTGTGAAAAACTTTAATGTAATGTACCCCTTACATTTACCTTTTGTAACAAATCTTCAGAGTATCCATCACAACTGTTACCAGTCTTTCTTCTAAAATATACAAATAACCTCACAGCAGGACTTCATACTCGGGTTCGTTGCTATTGAACAATACATTGCAGTGACAAATTAAAAGCAAATGCTTTTGAATAAGTGCTTCCAGATGAATGCTTTCGTTTCATTCACTGATAGTAAAATGTTACTGCGCATGAGAATAATAAGAATAGCAGGACATTTGTTCAACACCACAATATTTGAATATCTACTCAATCACAAGTCTGTTCGGCACCACCGAGAAAACAAGGCCAGGTGACTGGGTTTGTGACGTCACAGATAGTAGTCATCGATTCATCCATGTCATGTATCTACTATTTAGTTCAGCTCTCTTGACAATATTTTCCTGATTTGATTTAGACAACCAAATTACGTTTTAATGAGAACAATTAGTAGAACTCAATGTGTTGTCAGCTTATAGTTATTTTCTTAAGTTTTGGGGAATTATTAAAAATAAAACGCAAACATAGTTTTATGAAAATATTTAATACATTTCAAGGAATGAATCTCGTATGGTAAATGCTGCAAAAAAAAGGTAAAATAAGGTTTTGTTGTGATGACTGTATTGTGAGGTTAGGTATCGAAAACTCGGATTGTTTACAAATAAAAAGACGATAAATCTGGCAAACAGTATGTTGGAAAATGTTACAGGTGCAACAGAAATAAAGGAAAAGGTTAAGAAACAACTCAAACAATTTAAGAAAAGTGCAAAGATGAAATTAATTTCCACTCAGAAAACAGTGGACCTCTTAAGACAGCCTTAAAATTCTCATTGACACTTTCTGTTTTTCTATTTAGAATGTAAGAACTAAGCCATTTATTAACAATGCCATCTATACCATAATACTTAAGTTTAGTTTCTGTATCAGAATTTTATGATCTACACAGTCACATGCTTTAGTAAGTCACAAAAATTCACAGGAATTAATTACATTTATCCTTTCTAAAATATTGTCAGTGAATGCAATTATAGCTTGTTCTGTGAATGACCCTTTTGAAAACCAAATTGTGATTTAGTTAGAATATTATTATTTTTAGATGTTCATAAACTCTATTGTACATTGCTTCTCAAAAACTTTGGAGAAGGCTGTTAGTAATGAAATTGGTCGGTAATTCGATACAGCTGCCTTATCTCCCTTTTATAGAGTGGTTTAATTACAGCATACTTAAGCCTTTCTGGAAAAGTACCCTCAAGTAAAGATTTATTAAAAGATAACTTAGTATATTACTTAATTCTGTGGAGCACAATTTAATTAATCTGCTGGAAATCCCATCATAACCACTTTAGTATTTGATAATTTTTCTTATTCTTCTGGAGTAGCTAATTTTATAGATAGAGTTAAATTTTTCTTGGAAGCCTTTTTTGACAAAATCCATACTGTGTGTCACTGAGCTATTAGCAGTCAACTTATCAGCAACAGATAAAAAATGTTTATTAAAATTATCAGCAATTGAAAAATTAGATTCTACTGAATTTTCTTTGACAAAAATATCATTACTTGTTTGATTACTCTTTCCTGTTTCCTTTTTTACAATGTCCCATATTGTCTTAATTTTATTTTCAGAATCATGAATTTTATGTTTGTAGTACATACTTTTAGATTCTTTAATAAGCTTTTTCAGTACTGTTTGTAATGTGTTTTAACATTAGCATTCTCACTGTTCCTAGAGGCAATATACAACTTCCTTTTATTAATGCATGATGTTCTAATGCCAATAGTTATCCAAGGCTTTTGTTCTTTTTGAGAAGCACACACTTTTTCAAGGGGAAGCAACTTTCAAAGAAATTTAATACAATGTTACTAAAAATGTTGTATTTTTCATCCATACCTTGAGCACTGTAAACCTGTTCCCAGTTTGTGGTATTCAGGCACTTTCTAAAACAAGTAACTGACTCATCATTTATTACACGCTGAAGTTTAAAGACATTACTCTTAGTGCTAGTTCCTATTGAAGTGTTGATGGTTAATAACTGGGCATCGTGATCCGAAAGTCCATTGATGGATGGCTTGATGGTATAACTGAATTTTGAGGTATCTAGGAAAACATTGTCTATAGCTGAGTGACTATTATTCATTATTCTAGTTGGAAAATTAACTACTGAGTTAAATTGAATGAACTGACTAATGATTCTAACATGACTTTACAGGGTAAGTTATTTAGAAAATCTACATTAAAATCACCACATACGACTATGTTGACTTCTTTTCTGCTTAAAAATGTTAATAAGAGTTCAAACTGGTTCATAAAAACAGAAAAGTTTCCCGATGGTGCTCTATATACTGTTACTATTATGAAAATTTCATTATTGAAACTTAGCTGTGTAGCACAGGCTTCAAAATGTTGGTCAACACAATATTTGCTAATACTTATATCCTCAAAACTATAACCATTTCTAACATAAGTGACAACTCCTCCTTTCTCCAAGTTCGTTCTACAATAATGAGAAGCTAAATTAAAGTCAGTTACATTTGACATACCTATTCCTGAAGTTATATGGTGTTCAGACAAGCATAAAACATCAATTCTATTGATATCATTTAATTCATTTATGTGGACTAGCAATTCATCCACTTTATTTGCTAACCCTCTGATATTCTGATGTAATAAATTAATCCCTACACAATTTTTAATTTTGGTATCTGCAAACTCATTATTGTTTAAACTAATTTCTTTTAAAACTCTCTGCCTAATACATGATCCTAATCTAAAAAAGGAGCTGCCCTAACACCATTAACAACAGGAATTTTTCATGTGAATTTGTGGCCCAATTAATTGTTTTGCTATGAGATCTGAAAGAACCCCCTTCCCTCTACTATTGAGGTGTAGGCCATGCCTAGTATAACCCCACCTATCAATAGCATCTACAGGTACCAAGCCCATGCCAGAGCCAATATCAGACATATACCGTTCCAGTTCCAGATTCACTCGCCTCACAGCAGAGTTCATCTGTGGCCGATCATAGCGTCTCAAGACCGACATCACACTGACCCGAGTGTGGCACGTTGCTTCTGCTATTTTCTCCAGGTCATCTCTGATACTATACCTATCATTCCTGCCCAAACTATTTCCCGCTCCTCCCACTATCACTACATGATCCTCATCTGTGAAATCCTTACACAAAAACCTATATCTTCTACTACCTGACCAAGACTAGCACTAGGTTTGAAGAAACTCATGACCTGGAAACCTGATCCTAATTTTTCCTGTACCAATGGGTGGAACAAACGATATAGGATATTTTCAAGAATATAGCAGGTAAACTGATAGATGTAAATAAAAAGACAAATGTCATCTTAAATCCAGTGCCATATAGATATGACAAACCAAATATGAACAGTCTAATTAGGAGTTTTAATGATAACATGCTAAAAGACATTAATAGTTCAAGTAGTGATAAGAAAAGGTTAAGCTTAAACTTTGAAATAGAAAGGTTAGATACCAATACACCAGACATGGTCTACATTTAAATTATAATGGAAAAATGAAAATATAAGATAAGAATAATATTGAATATACTGTACCTTGACTTGTCCTAATTCATCATACAAGTTGTATGTAAATGATGTATAGGACCAAATAAAATGAATGAATTTACATTCAAAAGTTGAAGGTATTTATTTCTGAATGCAAGAGTATACAGAATATAAATCATACAGAATATACTTTTTTTGACTATAAATTTTATACACAAATGTGACAAATCTTATACCAATTTCATCCTTTTAACCTGTGGCATATTTTTGTTAATAATGAAATCATTTTTGTTCTTAGTATAATTATTCAGTAAAATGATTGAACTGCTCAAAACATATTTTAAAACGACAGATTTATCGTGTTTTGTGCAATTATGTCACCAAAAAAATATCCTCCGGTAAGAGAGGTAAAATTAATTTTGCAACTGCTTTTTTTTGGTTTCCTAATTTTAAAAAGGTATCTTCCAATTCACTAGAAATTAGTTTCTGTACTACTACATATACGTAACTAACACAATGAACTATATCAAAACTAGGATATTGCAATCCACCTCTATCATTCGCAATAATGAAAGACTCTGCAATTTCTGATGTAGATTTACAAGATTCATTGTGTTCAGTCACTAAGAACACTTTACAAAAATCACATTTCAATGTTTTAATACATGCATATGAACAGTAACCAGCAATATATGTAATAATAGGCCACAAATAATCTTTAATAGACTGTAAGTCGTCATCGTCAACTGTTATATTCAAAATATTGTGAGGTAAATTCTCAATTCTATCAGTGTTTGTCTCTTTCGTTTTTAAAAAATCTGAAACAAGTGCAGGTAATTTGGTTGCATCTAAATGCATGTCGCCATATGTATGAGACTTTAAAATCAAAGGCATCACGCTTTGTATTCTTAACTTTCCTTCTGATTCAAATATTTGTCTAACAGAAATATGATACTGAGCACCAGAAAGTTGCCTATACTTGCCAAATCTATCTTCTAAATTATCAGTTTGGATTTTACCACATAGAAAATATGAATTGCCTTCTACATTGATCCAGTACTCTGAAAGTTGTAGTAAAGCTTCCGTTGAGTGTTTTAATGAACAAAAAGTTTCTTTACTTAATTTTCCAAAAGTATTAGGCAAATTTTCCCAACTTCGCACCCAACTTAAAAAACCAGTTAAAAATTGTGTTATATGGTCTGAATTTTGGGTGATAGGTTCTTGAAATGTATTTCTCAATCGTAACCCTTTTAATGGAGTTTTAACATTAACTATGTCCCACCAAGTGCAAATTTTCTCAATATATTTGCTGGTATCTTCCCAGCACCTGAAATGTCTTTGTGGACCCAATTCCGATAAAGCTTTCACTGTGGTTCTATTAAAAATTTTAATGCCAAACTAACATTTTGCCTTTCAATACTGAGGGATATAATGCTTTTAAATTTAAACCATACCCAAATTTAATAATGCTATTTTTTTCGAAACAATGCATTTCTTTCAGAGCTTCAAATGAAGCAATACAATTGACATTTTGATTTTCAAAGCTGGGATAAATCATTTCCTGTTTTTTTTCATTTAGCCAATTATTTCTAATGCACTTTAAAATATGAACAGGGTCAAACACAAAAAACAACTTCCGTTTAGGATCTTTAGGGTGTTCATATGATATTTTCAAATCTGGAGGATCAGAAAAAAGTGACATTGCTTTCCTATTAATCGAGTGATTGTCAGAAACAACTGACAAAACCTTAAAACCTATATTCTCTAAACCAACTATAATGCTCTTTAAAATGCAATGTAAGATTTCCCCAGACATTTTTTTCACGGGTAGTATATGTACTACATCTTTGTATTTAGATTTTAAACTGTTTATCATAAACACAAAGGCACTTGTTGCATTTCCACAATCATTGAAAGCATGACCTACAATATCGCCTCCCTTATAATCTAAATTCGATTTTAAATGAACTTCATCCATGAGTAAGACTACGGTTTTATCGTCTTCAGTTAACAACTTAAATTTTAATGATATATAATGCAATTGTTGTTCAGTGTTCTGCTCAAATTTAGGATTTGTCATCAACTTGCTGGACAACAGTTTGAGTGTTGATGGACATGGAAACCTTAACAACTTAGAACTTCTAAAGTAGCGATAGGCATGAGGAGATATTGTAAAGAACAAACTGCAAAATATTAGAAAATGAGATGAATACCTGATTTTTGTTTTGCATGTATTAATTATTGAAATTTGCTCTTTTAAGAACATTATTGTGGTATCACAGTCAGCAATTTTTTCTGATAAAACATCAAGATGATTTAAAATTACAGAGATGCACTCCTCTACAGGAGTACTTTTGATATTATTAATTGAAAATTTCCTAAAGCAGCTGTCAATAATGTCATTTACTTGATTTAAATTACTAATGTGACTTGGTAATTTCTTCCCAAACAACATTTTTACCTCTATACTTCCATTATACACAATTACTGAGAGGTTTTGAGTGACTCTCACTGAACACGTAACGACAGGATTAGGCATATCATTCAATAAAATAAAATCTACACAGTTAACTTTCTTCAGGAGTAACCATTCATCACCAACGAGAAAATTCGCCAGTTTACTTTTGAATTCATCAAAAGTATTAAAACAACGATCTGTGTTGTAGTCCGCAAGTGTTTCCAAACTCGCAGAAATAGCTTGGTTAGGGGAGACCGGGGGAAAATCGACACCCCGGGCAATACCGACACTGTGAAATTTGGCAACGTGTTGCACTTCATGTGTTACTGGTAGGTGTCGTCACGTAGCGGAAGTCAAGACAACTAATACCCAGTAAGCTAGTTGTTGTCAAGTTATTTATTGTTGATGTGCTGTGAAAAACGTATTTTCTTGAATTTTGATCTAAATTCTGACCCATAAGCAATTAAAGGTAAGTCTCTCAACAATTATTCGATTGTTCTAACTGGTAAAGTCTTTAGAAATAATACAATTTAGCGAACATTTTAGTGTATTCTTTGTTGGCTATTTGTGAACAGGTTAGCTTCGGGGACATTTTATGTTTTGTATTGTTCACCCGGGGTAAAGTCGACATCTCTCTGTGGGGAAATACCGACATGGTGTCGGTATTTCCCCATCTCCGTATATTTTTAAATGGTGTTTTTAGTCCCCTAAATGTTGGTTATTTTCCTATTTTAGATGCCGAGATCCAGAAAACGAACTACAGAGAGAGGTAAATGGACCGAAGAAACGTTAAAACGAGCTTTTGAGCTAGTTCAAAGTGGTAGATCAATTAAGAGTGTAGCGGCGGAGTTAAATATTCCAAGAATTACATTACATGACCGTTTGAAGTCAAATTCTACTGATAAACCAGCCTTGGGTAGAAAATCAATTTTCACACCTGATCAAGAAACAATTTTAACAAATCATATTAAACAATTAGCTAATACATTCTATGGAATTACTTTAACTGAACTGCGACGACTTGCCTACGAATTAGCTGAAAAATTGAAAATCAAACATAATTTTAATAAAGACAAGAAAATGGCTGGAGAGGACTGGGTATCAGGTTTCAAGAAAAGAAACCCAAGCATAAGTTTGAGAAAACCCTCCGCAACAAGTCTTAATAGGATTCTTGCCTTCAACAAGTGTGAAGTCAATATATTTTTTTCTAACTTGGATGCGGTCTAAAAAAACAACATTTCCCTGCTACCAGAGTATATAACATGGATGAGACTGGAATTTCGACTGTACAGAAACCTGCAAAAATATTAGCTCCAAAGGGTCAAAAACAGGTGGGCTCTGTGACAAGCTGGGAAAGAGGCAGAAATATTACAGTAGTCTGTGCTGTCAGTGCTTCTGGAACATATGTGCCTCCTATGTTTATATTTCCACGCAAACGAATGTCTCCTCTCTTAGAAAGAGATGGACCAGCAGGTGCCATTTACAGATGTTCACATAACGGCTGGTCGAATGAAGAATTGTTCAAAGATTGGCTCCAACATTTCAAAGATAGTACCAAACCTAGCGAGGAGGATCCAGTGCTGTTGATCTTGGATAACCACGGTAGCCACATCACTTTAGAGAGCTTCGAATTCTGCAGGGCCAATCATATCAAAGTTGTATCCATACCCCCACATACATCACACAGGTTACAGCCTCTGGATCTAACTGTTTATGGTCCACTTAAAAAGGCATTTAACACTGAATGTGACAGATTCTTAAGGGTCAACCGATTGCAGAAGATAACAGTTTATGATATAGCATCTATTTTTAATGTAGCTTACATGAAGGTAGCAACGATGGACAAAGGAGTTTCAGGCTTCAGAGCAGCAGGAATTCTACCGTTCAATCCTGAAAAATTCACTGAGGTTGACTTCATTCCTGAAGCAGATATTCAAACTCCAGTGATTCAAGACAATGCTAGTGAATTAACAACCGAGGAAATATATCAACAAGATGAGGATAAAGCTGTCAATGAAGAGCCTGTGAAGAACAATACAGAAACAATTGACTCTCATCCCAATTTGAATTTGACTGGCGTGTATGAAGATCCAGTACCTGGAGGATCAGGGTTCACTGCTGGAGGTGAATTGAAATCTAAACCCAAGAAAAGAAAACCAGCCTCAGCGAAAAATCATAAGGAAAATACAGCTGAGTTTGAGGGAAAACTTAAATTAATTTCTCCCCTGCATTTGTATCGCAATCAAGCTGGATCAACGCCGAACGACGTAAAAAAGAAGCACTCTACAATTCTTACCGCAACTCCAATGAAAGCTGCACTTTTGGAAGTTAAGAAAAAAAAGAAGGAAAAGGAGGTGAAAGCCAAGGTTAAATTAGAAAAACTGTTATACAATCAAACAGGAGACATAACTAAAATTTTGTTGAAAGATGGAAAGAAAGAAATATGCAAAATGCATGGAAAAAGTAAGACAACCACAAAATCAGCAAAAATAAAGAAAACATGCCGCAGGCAAATATCTTTTGAGGAAACTTCTTCAGAAGAGGACATAGATGAGTCAGTGTTATGTGGTGATGATGATGATTGTGATGACGTCGTTGATATGTTTACAGACGACACGGAGACCTGTTTAGTTTGTGGTGAATTTGGTAGTTCTGAGCTCTGGTTTAGATGTGTGTTTTGTGGCAAGTGGGCTCATGCTGATTGTAGTGGTAGCGATACAGCAGAAAATTATATTTGTGATTTTTGCATGACGAAATAGACAAATTTTAATGCCGGGACTATGTTACTTGAATTTTTTTTAAATTGCTTTTTACATATTGTTTACTAATTGTTTATATTCATATTAATTGATCTGATTACATATGATCTAGTATTAGTTTAGGGGTTGGCTCAATGTTTAAGATTTTAAGCTTCGTTTGTTTTACTACCTATTTTAAAAAAATTTCCTTCAAGAAAAAAAACACGTACTAAACTCAAAATTTACTTTTGAATAAACCTAGGTCCACATTGCTGAATTGTCGTTTCCATTAGATCTAAACATTGTGTAATTGTCTGAATAATTTGATATGAATAAAGAATTTCTAATTTCTTCGTGATTCAGCTTATCACTTCCCAAGAATCAAACCATGTCGGTATTACCCAGTAGGCATGTCGGTATTTCCCGGGTACCCGGGGGAATACCGACAGTTGGTAGCATTCACATAAATTTTTTTTTAAAAATACTTCGCTTATATTTTAACTAAAGTACATTATCCAATCGATGGGAAAAGGTTCAAGGTATTTTTATATCCTATCACGAATTTCAAAAAAGTTAAAGTAAAAAATACAAAATGGAAAATGTCTTAAGGTGTCGCCATTCCCCCGGTCTCCCCTAACACCTTCAAAATCTAGCCTATGTCTTCGCACCATGGGATCTTCTCTTACTTGTTTTACTTCTGGCTTTGTTAAATACTTGGGGCAGTTGAAAAGCCGTGACGGAACAGCACCTGCATTATAAATATTTTCATTACTTGTTGCAGTCTTAATAAAGGAAATACTTTAAACCTAATTAAAATTCATAAAGCTGCATATGTTGTAATAAAATTCTGTTACCTACCAGGAATAAGCCTCGGATATGACAGAGGAGCAGAAATTTCTTTATTATTTTCTCATCGATCATACGAATTTCCCTCTGTATTTCATGGTTTTGAAAATGTAATTCACACACCTAAAATAAATAGATGTTTGCTTTGTATAAAATAATAAATAAAATAAATAACAGTATCCCAGCTAGTAAACATTAAAGCTTTTAAACCTAATTCACGTGGTCAAAACAAGTCACAAATTATTGATCACTTACAAAATTACTACATAATTATAAAATTCTTAGAGATTCTTACCTTAGAAGTCTTGGAAGGCGTAAAATTTTCACGTTTAATAGCCTGATCGGTTGGAAAACCAAACATACTAACTTTTGGACCGCTAGGATAATTACCCTTACAGCAAGGTACACAGCAACGGTAAGGCATTTCTTGCTTATTATTATATAATTATATCACTGTAATTAATCAAATTAATATTAATAACAAACACAGAACGCAATAACAACGAATAGCAGACGCCAACAAGTGATCATTTCCACAAATGCAATAGCAATGGCAGCCATTCATGCGCCGTCCAATGACTACCCGTGCTGACGTCATACGTTATAAGATTTGCTGTCCCTAGGCCTTGTTTTCTCGGTGGTGCCGGTTTGATTCACACATTACTTGTCCACATTTGTTTTTGGGTAGTTGTTGTTGGATTACACTTTGTACCCGTACTTTAATTTTGAACGCCCAAACAAATGTGCGACCTACAGTTACTTGATTTTAACTGCGAGTAAGTGCATATAGCTCGTGCAAATTAAGTTATCACCTTGACCCCTTTTCCCACTTACTGCATGAGATGCCTAGTAAATTCAGATGGGTACGTGTAAATTTTCTTTTCTAGTTGGAATTCATATTTACTTGAATTTAGAATGAATGATATATGCCTACTTTATTACAGTGGCTTTATTTTATTTGATCTGTGAGGTATTATTTATTTATCGTATACTATTTGTTTCAGGTAAAAATGTTACAAAAGAAAAAAAAATCTGATTTGGCAGGTTTTAAAAAATAATATATATATATAAAAATATATTAAAAAAAACAGCCTACCAATTCATCAAAAGATGTTTGCAAAATTTGTAATAATATCCATTGGAAAGCTACAAACCCCAAAAAACAAACATCGTGTTGGAGTAAAGTATTATTTATCAAAGTTTCATGGCATGGTACACGGGCAGGTGTTAAAAACAACAGTCGGCAATAGACGAATTGAAAATTTATTTAAATGAATCTAAATTACAGCAAATTAGTTAATAGATTTCACTGTAAGCACTGAGTACTGACCAACCGAATCTTGTTCAGTCAACGATCACGAGTTTGAGCTCTAAATCTAAACTTGTACAATGGTGAGCAAATAATTATCCTGCAACACAGTTACTTTTAATAAATTGTTTATTTATTAATTTATGGCGTGACGCGTTTCAAGATCTGAATCTCATTTTCAAACGCCGTTTTTATTTTTATTTTACATTCTTGATGTGACGAGTGCTCGTGTAAGTTTCTGCTGGATGATAGCAGGTTTTATTTTGGTTTCATTTTGTGGAGACTTCTTCAAAAACACGAAACACAGAAAGTCACACGTGCACTTTGTCACTATGTTTACATACAAATAAACGTGTGACTTTCTGTGTTTCGTGTTTTTGAAGAAGTCTCCACAAAATGAAACACAAAATAAAACCTGCTATCATCCAGCAGAAACTTACACGAGCACTCGTCACATCAAGAATGTAAAAATAAAAATAAAAACGGCGTTTGAAAATGAGATTCAGATCTTGAAACGCGTCACGCCATAAATTAATAAATAAACAATTTATTAAAAGTAACTGTGTTGCAGGATAATTATTTGCTCACCTTATATTTCTAAACAGTTACAGACTTTCAAAAGTCCATTTATCATGGATAAAATAAAAATTTTAGCGCCAAGCCAGGCAATGAAAGTGATCTATAGATATAAAAAAGGCTTTATTTGTATGTAAACATAGTGACAAAGTGCACGTGTGACTTTCTGTGTTTCGTGTTTTTGAAGAAGTCTCCACAAAATGAAACACAAAATAAAACCTGCTATCATCCAGCAGAAACTTACACGAGCACTCGTCACATCAAGAATGTAAAATAAAAAATAAAAACGGCGTTTGAAAATGAGATTCAGATCTTGAAACGCGTCACGCCATAAATTAATAAATAAACAATTTATTAAAAGTAACTGTGTTGCAGGATAATTATTTGCTCACCTTATATTTCTAAACAGTTACAGACTTTCAAAAGTCCATTTATCATGGATAAAATAAAAACTTGTACAATGGGCTGATGATCATGTAATTGCAAAAAGGATTGACAAGACAATAATGGATGTAATAATGTAGACATGCTACCTTATGCTTTGGTGGAAGGTGAAGCATTGCAGTGACTCAATTTCACTGATCCCCAAGCAGTTCACAAATATCAGATGACATCTGAAAAATATTTTAGTAGATCACTGATACCGCAAACATATAAGAAAATTGAGACTAAAAAATCTAAAACAAATACTTTAATGGCA
>JARYHS010015250.1:0-20523 GCA_031002005.1 Vandiemenella viatica
ACTGACGGAGTCTATCCCGGAAGTTGTCCGTGACTCTGTAAATCGTATTCAAAGGAATAGCATTGATTTCTTCAGTTCATCGATAGTTCAGGGTCGATGCCCGAACACCTTATCCTTGAGGTTACCTCAGAGAAAAAAAAAACACAGAGGGTTAAATTAGACGATCTGGGGGGAGGGGGGCACCCAGTGTCACTTCGCAAAGAGATAAGATGACCGGGAAACATTTGTCTCAGAATTTCTATCGAATGACGCGATGTATAGGCCGTAACATCATCTTGTTGGAACCAGATGTTGTCATTGTGATGGTCGTGCAATAATTCATCCAATTTCTGTTTTTTTTAAAAAAATTCAAGCAAGTAACAATACCAAGCAGAAGTCAGTGTTACAGATGGTCAAACATCTTCTTCGAAAAAGTGGGGACCCCAGACACCAAAATCAGCAACAGTGCACCACACTGTCACTGGAGGACAGTGGAGTGGTTGTTCGTGAAGGTTCTGAGGGTTATTCTGAGCCCAGTGTCGGAAATTTTGTTTATTTACTCGTCCAGCCAGGTGAAAATGGGCCTCGTTACTACAGATGAAAACAGCAGTACTAGGGATAAGATCGAAATTTCTCTCGGCGTTGAATACTAAAATAGTCTTCTCGGGTGACTAGCTGAGAAAGCAGGATGTTTACACACGACATATCGGGGATCGCATGCTCTGTCGCCATCTTCACCAGAAGAAAACGCCTTGCTCACTCGGCTTGTCATCCGATAAGACTATATCAAGTAGAATGCTGCGGCACAAATTTGTTCGTGTGTCTATGTCTCTTTCACTTAACTCTTGCACTATCTGCATCTTGTATGGGGGAAGTTCTCTATGGATGATTCTCCTGACACTACTAGCAGATAACCCAAATGCAGCAGCGTGTTTACAAAAAGGACGCTGGGGGGGATTGTTGAATTGAAAACCGCACTCTATCCACGTTTTCCGCTGACATTGGCGTCCTAATTCAACCTGGTGGTTTTCTTTTTAACGCCGAAGATGTCTCTCCAAAATTAGGTACAAAATTACTGATTGTTGGTGCAGTGGGAATAGGATTGTGACGACCAATAGCAAAATATACACGAAACGATTGCTGTTTTTTGATCACGGATCCGCCATTTCGAATGTACTCTTTCACTACTAACGCTTGATGTTGTACCGACCAAGCCATTGCTCACACTGAAATCTTCATGTGATGACGCGTCTAACTCCACCCTTCTGCTCCCGCCCGTGCTCGAGCAACGGCCTTATGAAATCGAAAAGATTTCTATGGCTCACCCTTTATTAATGTGTTTGTTACGCAATTATTGAACGAGGTTGGGTATTATTCTAGCAGGAGTAATTCACCTTTCGCGTATTGGAGAAAATGTATATATGAAACCATTTAAAAAATTTAATCAGAATTTCCGCTGATCCGAATATAATTTATTCATTTACACAACTATAATTCCGGTGCTTATGTTCGACTGCGTACAAACTGTAATTTCAATTTTATCAACTGTAATTAAAGTGGATATGGTCGTAAATATTAATCAGCATCATATTAATAAATTATTAACTACAAAAAGGAATAAAGTAAAGTTCAAAAATAATACGTATATTAAACTGAGTTGTGCAGTTTTAATAACACTGGAGCCTGAATTAAGCATCCATGCAATCGAAATCATACCTAAAGTATCCCTTACCTTTCTGCACGTGTGGTGTAGTTATATTCTATTTCAGTAAAGCACGAGTCTGTCAGATTACTGCTTGTTATATCATCTGGCCACTTAAAGTGTATAGTCTGACACTATTAATTGTATTAACGATACTCAAAACAGTAGCAAGAAAGTACTTGTAACACTACAATTTTTCATTATAGATACAATGAGATTATGTTGGTAATATATTTAATGTAACATAGCAGCATCATTAATAATTTCTATTAGTATTAATATTTATTTGAGACAAGGTGCTAGTCTATAGAACACCGAGAGGAATTAAGAGCGATCGACTCCAAAAAGTAATTAGATGAGGACAATCAACGCAATACAAAATGGAAGCTAGAGAAATTTTCGGTTGAAGAAGAAAGATAGTATAAGATATTATAGATGATGGGTTGTATGTAGCAAAATGGTAAATAATATAACGAGAACGGCTGTGTTAAGTTTATATTGTAAAATGTATTACATGGAAATTTTTAAATTTTGTATTCAAGTTTGTGCAGCGGAAGAATAAATACGCGGTTTGTTGGTAAATGCAGACTGCATCAATATTGAGAGATAAAGGAGGCAAACTTTCAAATCATGGGAGGATAAACATTCCTACAATAGATATGAATACAAACGAGATGCTCTTCGGTTTACGGAAAAGTTAAAACCAAGGAAAAACATAAATTATATCCTATTCGAGACATGGACACATCATATACTGAATGTAAAATTTCACTAAATTAGTGTTATATCTAAAGTTACCATAATAGAAAATGTGTTCACCTGCCTTTGGGGAAAAATAGGAAGCGATAATTTCTATTTAATCTGATGTAGCAAATATTGCGAAATTTTCTGAGCACAAAAACAGAAATACCTCCAACCCAAATATTTATTAGTAGCAGACGCAGTATTCCAGAATTTCTGTTAAAAGTTTGATATAATTCTAGTCTTCATGTACGAGAAATATACCGTTAATAAACATCCGTTAAGCCTAAAATTGTTAATACGCGAAAATTTTGTAGATTCCATCGAATGTCGATTAGTTTATATGAAAACATAGTTACCCACAATTGTTATAAAAATTCATTATGTTTAAATTTATTTGATGGAACCGTAATTCTTCCTGTGTTTATTTATAGTGGAAACTAATGAGAGAATGGAGTTAGGTTGTGATATCAACAGAATACACAGGTAGGAAGCCACGATTGCCGTCCGCACAGTGGAGCAAACACACAACTCTGCTAGCAGGGTGGCCAACATAGGACAGATCAAAGAGAGGCGGCGTGAGGCGACCAATCAGACCTCCGCGGCGCCCCCTGGAATGTTAACGACAGCCTAATTAATGCCTGTGGCTGCTCTGGTATGCGCATGCGCGGCTAGGATTGCTGTCCGCCGTAGCTATGTGCCTCTCGCCCACTCCATCCAACTTGACAACACCGTACGACACCTTACGGTCAAGTCTACACTTAAACTTGCCGATGTAAGTCGCTGATTCTCTTGCAGCAGTCAAATATATGGCTGCAGTATACATAACCGAACGATACCAATTTATTTATTAGGGGATATGTGCTTTACTGAAGCATGACACGGCCAACGGTTTTGGTCCAAGAAGTAATACAAAGTATTGATATTAACATAAAATGTTATTACTACGATCAGGGAGGATTTCGATGTTTTGAAATATTGAGAGACAGATTTGGTGTCTAGAAGAACATTATTAAGGTATTTGACTAAGAGTTTTCACATCATATATTTGCCAAAGAAGAAACAAAAAAACTTAAGTGTTAGTTATACAAAATTTTAGATAGAAGTTAGCTGAGAAAATGGGTGACTGGCCACGTGACGTCAGAGCTCATTGTTGAAGAGAAACAAAGATGAAATTCTATAAATTGATGGCAGTTCCTACGCTTCCCTGTCAAAGTGAGTCTTGGGTAATGAAGAAAAGAGACAAAAGCCGCATTCAAGCAGAGGTAATGAAGTACATATGATTTGTAAAGGGATGCACAACATTAGATCTAATTTTTTTTAAAAAAAGAGAGAGAAGGCAGCTGAAAATATAAACTGTGAATTACAAGATAGAGGAACGTAGGAATCAGTGGAGAAACCAGTTTAGAACGGATGATGCACGATTACCAAAAGTAGTAAACCAATGTAGACCGACAGTTAGAAGAATTATAGATAGACCAAGGAAGAGACGGGAATAGTCCTCGAAGCCATAACAGGTCAACAGGCCCTAGGCCGTTAATGGGAAGAAAAAAATTGTTGAAGAAGGGGCTTTTTCATTGGCAAGTGTTTCCGGCTAAAACATGTTCGTGCATCTATTATTGTGGATATTTAGATCAAAGCTAGAAATTCACAAGTACTAAATCACGAGGATTTTACGAGAATATTGAGCATCCCTGAACTCTTAACAAAATCCTCGCATTTTTACTACTTAAATAGTCAAACATATAAAAGTTCGTAATCCCCTTATTGGGCTACCGTAGTGAAGCTTCTACTGCAATGTATTCTATACGATTCGAAGTCCATTGTTGTCCATAAACCGAGCGTGGCGAGTGATCAGTTAACATTCTGGCCCTCGCATTCGGGAGGACGCCGTTTCGAATCCCGGTCCGATTCTCCAGATTTGGGTTTTCCATGGTTTCCCCAATGCACACCAGTCGAACGCCGGAATGCTTCCTTCAAAAAGCCCTGGCCGAATTCCTTCCCGTTCCTTGTTCCCCATCCTATTCCGCCTCTAATGACCTCTACGTCGACGAAGCGCAGAGCAATAAGCAAAAAAAAAATAATAACAATTAAAGGGATATCGTGTGAAATTGGTTCTACAAATTTTCTTTCATTTAGTAAAAAAGTGAAATGTAAAAAATAATAATAATAATACTGACTTTCAAAAATATCATGTAGTGAGTTGGTGACCGAAATTTTATACTAGTTAACCTGACAATCTCCCAGATCTTCACAAGAAATTCATCTGCCTTACGAGTTCGGATATATCCAGTGATCCATCACAGTCAAGAACACAAATTTCTGAGGTCAAATAAGGATTACCAATGAAATAAATTTTAAAGAATATGAATCCCATCGACTTCAGGTTTATCTGCTACAACGTCTCCGGATGATGACAGATAGGGAAAACATTTTATGGAAGAGAAGGAACAAAGATACTGGTTACGGATCTGAGGAACCGCATGAATTGTTAGTGGATCGAATATTAGAAAACAAAAACATTGCAGGAGGACATTGGCTCAAGTGCAAATGGTACTACCATGCTCATTTTAATCCGAACGACCTGAATTGCACGTCGCTACATTTCCTCCTGGGACTTATTCAACCACATTATACACATCTACGAAGACAGTACTATACCCTGGAGGTGGTACAGTCTCACGACTATTAAAATTGAGCCACATCCACCTCCTATAAAACGAAATACATTTCCGCTTTTTTGTTTCATAAACCGAAATAGTGATTATATTTCGGCAATAAAAGAGTTGTAGGAACATCGAATACGTTTCATTTACTGTTTTAAAGACATTTTACTGTTATTAAGTGTTACACATAACACGAAAGTTACCAGTCTCAAACAAAATGCTGGTTTTTAGCAAGTACTGGATAACAACAAAATGCAGATTTTATAACCGTCTACAACAACTTAAAATGACTCGAAATTTACGTTAATATTCAACGTTTGCTGTGTATTATAATTTTTGGAAACAGAACAGACTTATCTAAGAGTTCAGTCAATTATAAAGGGTGTTACAAAAAGGTCCGGCCAAACTTTCAGGAAACATTCCTCACACACAAACAAAGATAAAATGTTATGTGGACATGTGTCCGGAAACGCTTACTTTCCATGTTAGAGCTAATTTTATTACTTCTCTTCAAATCACATTAAACATGGAATGGAAACACACAGCAACAGAACGTACCAGCGTGACTTCAAACACTTTGTTACAGGAAATGTTCAAAATGTCCTCCGTTAGCAAGGATACATGCATCCACCCTCCGTCGCATGGAATCCCTGATGCGCTGATGCAGCCCTGGATAATGGCGTATTGTATCACAGCCGTCCACAATACGAGCACGAAGAGTCTCTACATTTGGTACCGGGGTTGCGTAGACAAGGGCTTTCAAATGTCCCCATAAATGGAAGTCAAGAGGGTTGAGGTCAGGAAAGCGTGGGGGCCATGGAATTGGTCCGTACAGTACAGTACATACTAACGAAACTAAAATGAGCTCTAACATGGAAAGTAAGCGTTTCCGGACACATGTCCACGTAACATATTTTCTTTGTTTGTGTATGAGGAATGTTTCCTGAAAGTTTGGCCGTACCTTTTTGTAACACCCTGTATAACACGTAACAAGAATTCTGATTTAATTATTTTGGCAGTGGTCTTGTAAGTATGCTTGCCTGTAAAAGCAATTCTTTTAGTTCTTTCGTTTCTCGAACACACTTAGCGTGGAACAATAGAATAGAATCATAACATTAATGTTCTGGCTGACGTGAGACACTGTCAACGCAGCATACGTGAGTAGTATTTGAAAGACACTTTTCTATTAAATTTAACTTCACCGTAAAGATATCTGTCACTCAACATTCCCCATTTTTTCTAGTGCTCAGAACAAAGTCGGCCGATTGATCATTGATGCGATATGTAATGATAACTGTTTAAAAATAATCAAACTAATGTGTCTATTGTGCGAAAAGGTTTTTTTTTAGCTCATGTCATTATTGTGCGACAACGATAATTTCTAACTTGTGGTATGGGAAGCAAATGAGAAATGAAATGAAAAGTGACTGTTCTTACGAAAAAAATTCTCATCAAAGAAGAACATAAAATTCAAAGCTTCCGTATTTAAAAACATGCTGCTCCGACTAGTGATAGCTAATGATATAATTGATGCATAACCCCAACTGGGAATTATTCGTGGCATGGAGTTATCATCCCTGTCCTATCGCGTTAACCTCTATCTCCGGGAGTCCGTAAAAAATTCGGTTTGCGGTAAGGGGCAAAATCGTTAACCGTAGCACAAAAAGAATATACGTTATTAAAGAAGTGCAGAAATTTTAAAATTTAATTCTTTAATTTTATTTGCTAAATTTAAAATTCCAAGAAATAAACAGTAAATTCCAGGAACGAGGAAAGATAATGCCTGGCTTGTTATTAGTTTCTCCTACCTCAGCTTCCGTCTCTGGTAAGCCTGACGCTATGGTGCTGTAATTGGCTCAGGTTCGGGGATGCTGATCCCGGAAGCTACGATGTGCGTTGTCTTGCGGTTCCACGGTTCGAGTCAGCCGAGGGCAAAAGTGTTTAAGTGATGCGTTATGTTTATCTTGGGTTACCCGTACGCTGGGACAGTGAAAACGTATTTTACACTTATTGGGAAGTTGAAACTACAAATTTCTGCCTGTATCTATTGTGAAATCGAAATTCGTTGTTATTCTTCAATAAAGTCACTATTATTTCAAAGGCACGGAAGAGGTTAATATTTTAAAAACGTAAACAAATTCGGCAACGATATTTGAGAAATGACAATTCCTCATTCCGCTAAGTAATTTCGAGATTTTTTTTTATTAAAAACAGAATTTTTGAGAGCCAGATCGTGAGTGTGAATTGACTACTGTCTAGTGCCACTGATAAAATTTCAGCTATTAATTAATGTAAAATTCCGGGAAATAAACAATAACTTTCAGGAACGAGGAAAGATAATGCCAAGCTGTTTATGCGTTGTAGCTACCTCATCTTCCGTCTCTGGTAAGCCTGACGCGATGGGGCTGTAAGTGGCTCATATTCGCGGATGCAGATTCCAGAAGCTAGTGCGTTGTCTCGTGGTTCCACGGTTCGAGTCGCGCCGCGGGAAAAATTGGTTAAACGATGCGTTATGTTTTTCTTGTGATACCCGTACACTAAGACAGTAAAAACGTATTATACACCTATTGAGACGTTAAAATTACAGATTTCTGCCTGTATGTATTGAGCAATCCAAATTCATTGTTATTTTTTTGTCATTGTTATTGCAAAAACCTGGAAGAAATTTGATCACATCAATGATCAATCGCCCGACTTTGTTCTGAGCACTAGAAAAAATGGGGAATGTTGAGTGACAGATACATTTACGGTGAAGTTAAATTTAATAGAAAAGTGTCTTTCAAATCCTACTCACGTATGCTGCGTTGACAGTGTCTCACGTCAGCCAGAACATTAATGTTATGATTCTTTTCTATTGTTCCACGCTAAGTGTGTTCGAGAAACGAAAGAACTAAAAGAATTGCTTTTACAGGCAAGCATACTTACAAGACCACTGCCAAAATAATTAAATCCGAAATCTTGTTACGTGTTATATATTTGACTGAACTCTTAGATGAGTCTGTACTGTTTCCAAAAATTATAATACACAGCAAACGTTGAATATTAACGTAAATTTCGAGTCATTTTAAGTTGTTGTAGACGGGTATAAAATCTGCATTTTGTTGTTATCCAGTACTTGCTAAAAACCAGCATTTTGTTTGAGATTGGTAACTTTCGTGTTATGTGTAACACTTAATAACTGTAAAATGTCTTTAAAACAGTATATGAAACGTATTCGATGTTCCTACAACTCTTTTATTGCCGAAATGTAATAACTATTTCGGTTTATGAAACAAAAAAGCGGAAATGTATTTCGTTTTATGGGAGGTGGATGTGGCTCAATTTTAATAGTCGTGAGACTGTACCACCTCCAGGGTATAGTACTGTCTTCGTAGATGTGTATAATGGGTTGAATAAGTCCCAGGAGGAAATGTAGCGATGTGCAATTCAGGTCGTTCGGATTAATATGAGCATCGTAGCACATATATAAGTATTAACATTTTCCCGCTTAATAAAGATACCCATTTCTTTTATTCAAGAACCAAATATTAATTTGGAGATGCAAAAAATATAAATTTCAGATTAAAACCTTTCATTGTATTAGTTCTGCTCAGTAAATATAAACCATGAACTTTTTTTTTCAAATTTTAATCAGTACGGTAAGCTCTCAGAATTTGAAAACACCATCCAAATTGCTGCCGTAGATTAGGCCTGATATAATTTCAAACTCTCAGATACAGGCAGCTCAAATATAGATTTATAGTAGTCTAGATTTATAACAAAACCATAGCATGCGAATATAAAATTCGGTTAATAATTCTCCATACATGTTTCACTCATTCCACTGTAGTATCATCACACCTTTAGATTTTTTATTTTCTTGTACCCATTTGCTTTTGTGTTATAAACATAGCGGCAGCCATCTATCTTTTTGTCACTTTGAAGCGATACATCACTACTGTGTATGATGAATCACGTTCAACTTGTACTACACTCAAGTACTATCACTACTGGTTATATACACATTTAAATGTATCTGATTTATTGCGATTGCGTTATATGTTTCAGAAAACCCATTTATTATCATTTAGATAATTAACGACATAGGTTGGTAGGTGTATCGAATGATGCACGTATGCTCATGGTAGTGGCTAATGACAGGAAATAAAATCTATATTCAAAGATCGTTCCATTAAATATGACTAATGGGCATTAATTTCATTTGTCTAAAATTTTCATGCTTGTCTAAAAGACTTCAAAATGACGTGACTTCTAAACCCAACAAAAACTTCGTAAACGTTTGTCAGTGATACCCTTTTGATTTTATTTCATTCTCTATGGTTGCTAAGACAGTTAGGTCTTGAAGCATTACGACAGACGTTTTCTTAAGATTGTAAATGTCACAATTTTATTTTAGTTACATATAAAGCTATTCAGTGGCAATAAAAAACCTTATTTTATAGCTTGAGATTCAATGAATCTCAAATTTTCTATAAAACTTCATCCAAAATGCACGGTTAACATTCGAATTATCGGATTCACAAGCATCCTCATTTAAGCAGCACATACCATCACACAAACATCATTCAGTGCATTATTTCAGTTTATTGTAAATAATCCTCACACAGCCTACAATTTGTACTTGAAAACCACTTTTTTTCATATTTTGTCTGCATTAGCACATAATCTGAAAACAAACTTCACCATTTAACATACCATTTTTAATACTTAAACAAACAAAACATACATAATTTACGAAAACAAATTGCTAATACTGAAGTACCAAGACAACTTAATCTTGTATCCTTCTAAATGATAGTATTTTTACAGATTCATTGATGCGTATAGTTACCACAAAAATGACATGTATCGATTCTTGAAGCTGACACTTTTATTGCTTGGTTATTTTATAATCAACCAATCATTTACAGTACAATAAAATAATCGTCTTCGAGAAAAAATCAAGAGTAGTTTCATATCGTGTTATCATTAGTTTTTGTTGTACAACGAAACTATTGATAAGGAAGCACGGCACTTGAACAAGAATTCCATTGATTTGTGTGACTGTGCGGAAATTGGTATCATGAAGCAGATAGTTTCCACCCTAGCATTTTAATTACATGACGTCGGAAACCACATATACGCTCTATAAAAACCGCATGCACTATGGTCATCGCGGTCATAACCGGTATTTGTATTTGAGTCGGCAGTGGTTACAACTCCAAAGCCAAAACGGTTTCATTACTGAAAAGATTTTGTTTTCCAAGACTAAAACTCTTGGCATTCGACCACTAACATGTTGCTACCGACATCCCACAAGATCGTACATTAATTTTGAGAACAGAAATTAGATATTAGAAAAAAAAGTAATGTTCTATTTCTATGCGATTCGTTTAGTGCGTTGACAACTATAAGTTCGGTATTATGGATTATTTTATCAACCTCTCATTTTTCATCAACATAAGAACATGTTAACGTGATGCGAGTAATATCAAGGATGTCACTCAAGGCAATCGCATGCTAATATCACGTAAGTGGTTCAGTAACATCAAACATTAATCTGTTGAATGGTTGGAGTAATAACATAAATCAACTTGAAATAGGACTAGTACTCAGACGGTGTAATAGTGCCGAAGCAATTTAGTACCAGACATAAGTTACGACTGTCAACTATAGCTCATACCAGAGCGTTGTATATTTTATAGAGTTGTTAACTCGAAATAACGCGGCTACAAGACGTTTGTTCAGCGCCAACTTATAGATTAACAAGGAATCATCCATTTTCACTTTTGACTGCAATGGATTTATACACCCATGGGTTTATTTTCAGTGGTGAGAAAAGAGTCAAAATGAGCAGACAAGAGAAATAAGATGTCTTCAAACGTTCTGTTTTCTCATGTCCTTAGAAACTGGACATTTCTGTATAAACCCTCCACATCCTGCAGTACAATAAAATCCGAGATAAGAGTTTATATGAATCGTTTAGTTAAAAACAAAAATTTGGTTTACTATGCACATCTCGACACAAATAACAGAATTCAGTGGGAAAACAGTGATTAACAAAATTTCATCAGCGTAAGATTTCCTGCACTTCGCAGGCGCTTTATTTAAAATACTTCTTTGGTTGTTCTGGAATGTCAACTCTTTCTGTCGTTTCGACCCTATTTGGAATCATCTTCAGAGGAACAAGTCACACACTGAGATATTTTTTTGAGGACTCAGTTTGTGACCATTTCCTCTGAAGCTGATCCCCAATTTGTATGATATACAGAATTAATTATTAAACGAGGGCATTATTACAAAAATTAAATTCTAAAGAAACAATTAAGAGCCCTTGGTCCAGAATGTGATGATTGCAACTACATTCGTTTTCAGTGATTAAAATATACTGTTAATTACCATTAATTAAGAATAACCAATCCACTTTGAGGAATGTTATCAATTTATTTTTACATTTTCCCGCGTATTCTACTATAGCTGGGAGCTTCATTAAAATATGTCCTAGATAAAACAAATGATAGAACGTAATAAGGTCAAGGCTTCTTACCTCTTCTAACAGTGATGATTTATAAAAGGTTTGGATGTAAAAAAAATTAACAGAAAAAGCAAAATTTCACCAAATACTGTACTACATATATAAGGTAAACTTTTAAACTATATCATGCACACGTACCGATAAGAGTTTTAACATAATGAATTACAGTTTATCATTGTATCTGATGCCAGGAACAAAAAAACAAATGCTTCGCTTTGTTAATGAAAGGGATCTATGTAGCGATTGTAGGCAGACGTGACACAGTATTTCAATTGTATTGCTGCTATGTCATTAACAAAATACCCTTCATTTCTAATAAGTTTTGTAATGTTTTTCATCTTAAACTTGTACTTGACTACCTTTCAATAGAAAATTAGTAGATAAAATATTGAATACGACATTTTGTTACAATAAATACTTCATACTAGAAAAATTCATAACGGCTACATTGCACAAAAAGTTTTGCAAAAAATATTTAAACTTAGGGCGTTTCACAGTTAACTCAGAACAGATGATCTGTTTGTATTTTTTGATGTTTCAATACTGAAAAACTTTCCTTATAATTGTAGCAGTTACAAGTCACGCCAACATATAAATGTGTATATAAATATAATATATATTATAATTTGTGTATATGATATATTAACTGAATTATTGGGAGCATATTTAGCAGCAAAGAATAAACAGGGTGCAGCAGACCAGATATCAAGGAGAAGACGATGCAGATGATTACTAATAAGAGGGAGAAGAGATGGCTTGATGATACGGAAGCAACTACAAAGAAGCTGCAAGAGTTATGGAATTAGATTTTCTATATAAAAGTTTCGTGTATGTAAAATTTGTGTTGAGTAATTTGTAATACCTGAGAAGCTGCAGAAAAATAGTATGATAAAGTTAAACTTGAAAAGATTAGTTGCGGTAATATAACTGATGGTATTCTTGAAGTAATTAATTCAGATAATGAAAGCAAAACGTGGGAGAGATTGAAGACATTGTAATTACAACTTGAAAGCTAGCCATTTATGTTTAAATGATGGCGAAGAATATTTTTCATCCATGGAAGGAGTTACTACAGAAGATATGAAAAGGTAAAAGCAGCATAATTTACAATTTCTTAAGACGGGGTCAAGGGTTCTAAACAGTTTGTAGTTACATAAAAAGTGGTTTAGTATTGTAGCTTCCAAGGAGAAAGTTAGTTCGCATTGAGTCGCCGAACCGGTAACTTCCTCGTAGGCTCAGAGCAGTGAACAAATTTCCTCATTTCTGCAAGTGTGTGTGTTAGTTTAACTTTGTTTGTGGTTTTACTAACCTTGCCTGTGGCAGACAAGACAACTTTGTCTTCGCCGTAGGTAAAGTCTACAGCAATGGAAGGGCAGTTTTACGATACAGGACAATCAATAGCAACAGCTCTACAAACGTGCTACGACAGTGAGTCATCTTCAACACCGATCAACAACTTCAGTCAGCAATGTGAGACGTTCAACATATCAGACCAGCCCCCACTACTCCAGTACCAAGACCATTTTCCACCACTACCATCAGCTACATTAACGGAAGATCTACAAACAAATCAGCGCCAGCAAACTGCAAAGAATCGCCCTCGCTCTCCACCAACAACAGAAACATCTGCAAACTTCGACTCCTCCCTGAAGAAGAAGATGAGACAAGAGGGACGCAGTGAGCAAGAAGAAACAGAAACCATCAGAATGGAGTTGGCAGCAGACAACGAGCAGCCAAAACCAACAACGGTACTAGCAGGTGAGCAGCTTGCGCTTCCCAGTGTGCAGTCAACAGTGAACGATCATGTAAACTCCACGCGAGCCAGGAACAATAACAGTGTTAACAACAGATTTAGTGCATCGGACAATGGTCCATTCATTGTGATAATAGAAAGCATAGACGGGAACGTGGGTAAATGGCATCCCATGGCGTTGGGGAAATTTTTGTTTCAGAATCATAGCCACCTAAAAGATAAAATATTTAACATTGTACAAGCGGGGCGTAACAGAGTCAGAATTGAATGTAAAACGGGGCAGTCAGCAAACCAACTGGTTGTGCTAGAATCCTTTAAAGAAATCAGCTTGGAGGCATATATCCCAACCTCTATGACAACAAGACAGGGCGTAATTAGAAACGTAGACACTAGTTTAAGCATTAAGGAAATTTCTGAATCCATTGAAAGTCAGTATAAAGTGATTAACGTCAAACGCTTCTCTAAAAGATACCTAAACAACGGGAAGACAACCCTCAGAGATCTGCCAGTTTGCTTACTTTCCTTCAAATCCAGGTTCTTCCTGAATATGTTTACCTCTACGGAATGCGATGCAAAGTCGAGCCTTACATCCCACCACTAATTCAGTGTTTCCAATGTTTACGCTATAATCACGTCAAATCGCAATGCCGTAGCCAACAAAGATGTAGCAAATGCGCAGGACCTCATGACTACAAACTTTGCCCCTCTCAGGGCAACCCATGCTGCATATTTTGCAACGGAAATCACCTTGCCACTGATAAAAATTGCCCAGAATATCAGAGACGACGAGCGGAAAAAATTAATAGAATATATGCCTCCAACCCCAACCAATATGGTGAAATGGCTCATAGCTACGCAAAAATCACAGCCGAGCCTCCAAAGCATAGACATTTCCAAACAGTGCAAGTAGATTCTAATCAACCCGAACCATCCAGTACCTTACAGCACAATAATAACAATAATTCTCCCAATAGATATGTCTGGACCAAAGGCCCTAAATCCTTTAAAAATACAAGATTCACTAAAGAAAACGCAGATCTGAATACAAGGAAATTCCTGTACACATATAACGGCCCCACCGCTCCAATCATCACAGGCCATCAAAATTACACTCGGCCCAAACGGACCAGACGGAAACTGCGCCTTACGCTTCCCCTCCGTGCGAAGCGATTCAAACCACAAACCTCATACAGCCTCCAACGAATCAGCAGCACAATGTTCCTTATGCTCATACTGAGATATTACATCCACAAAATGAAAGCCTAATAGAAAAAATATTCAATCTTATTATGTTTTTGATTAAAGATGCAAGATCGTCACCAGAGAATTCACTAAACCCTTCAATTGTTCTAGAAAGACTAGTTAACATATTCCAACCCAATGGCCAAATTTAAAGTTCTGCAATGGAACGCTAGATCAATTCGAGCAAATCAAGAATCCTTTCAAAGAGAATTAAGCTGTAATGACATATCAATAGCGGCAATATCAGAAACTTGGCTAAAACCTGATACTCCCCTCCACTTCAAAGGCTACCACATATTACGCAACGACAGAGAGGATGGAAAAGGAGGAGTAGCCATAGCAATACAAACCAGGATTCCATTTACAGCAATTTATATTGACCACACGCGCATAAATTCATTCCAAGCCATTGCAGTTAGGGTAAGAGTACATAATACGAAATTGTCCATTATCTCCGTTTATTTGCCCTCCCAAAACAAAAATTAGAAGCGGAGAATGGCGAGCACTTATTTCAGCAGGTAGAGGAACCGTTCTTAATATGCGGAGACCTAAATGCACACCACACAACTTGGGGGTGCGAGTTAAACGACACATTCGGGGAAGCTGTCATGGAAATAATAGATGAACTTAACCTGTACGTACTGAATGAACGGTTCACCAACTTTAATCCCAAAACCTGGACATCGAAAATCTGTAATAGACATATCTATCTGCTCACCCTCCCTGGCAACCGATTTTCATTGGCATAACCTGCAGCAGTCATGGGGCTCGGACCACTACCCAATCATTATATCAACCAAACAGTGGACCAAACCACAGAATTCACTACCCTATAGAAAGTGGAATATCCGGAAAGCCAATTGGGCCAAATACGGTCAGGCAATAGAGACAGAATTAGATCATGTTTGTTCTCACAACACAATTAGCCATCAATATCAAGAATTTATAAAAATCATAAACAACGCAGCAGAAAAATCAATTCCTCGATGTAACCCTGAAACGACAGGAAAAAGAATCCCGGTACCATGGTGGAATGAAGTTTGTTCCAGATCAACGGCCAAAAGAAAATTAGCACTAACTAGATACAAACAAGCAGCAACGTGGGAAAATTTTATAAACTATAAAAAAGCCGACGCTGAAACCAAAAGAATTCTGAAAACGAGGAAAAAAGACTGCTGGAAGGAATTCTGCAACAAGCTAAACAAGAATGTACCTTTGAACACAGTATGGAATACCATAAACAGATTTCGGAAAAAACCTACAGGAATGAAATCCTTAACAAATTGGATGGAAGAATTCGCCAATAAAATTGCTCCGCCTACAGTTCCACCAAGTCTCTCAAGCCCCTCAAATGATTCCAAGGAAGAGAATCGACAAAATATTTTAGATAAAGAGTTCAAGCTTGAGGAGCTGGACATGGCCCTCAAAACGTCAACCAACTCAGCGCCGGGAATAGATAATATAAACTATCTGATGCTGTTTCACCTACCACCCAGAGCTAAATTAATATTGCTACATCTGTTTACGAACATATGGTAAAAGTGAATTCCCGGAAGACTGGACAACACAAATTATTATACCAATACAGAAGCCGGGTAAAGATAGTAACTGTGCAAACTCGTATCGCCCTATAGCTCTCTCCTCGTGTATTGCTAAAACATTTGAACGAATAATCAAAACGAGATTAGAATGGTGGCTGGAGCACCACAGCAAGTTACCGAAAACACAGTACGGATTTAGAAAAGGGAAAAGTACAAACGACAATCTGAGTATACTTACCCTCGATATAGAACGCACCTTTATCAATAAAGGATACCTATCAGCCTTATTCTTGGATATAACAGGAGCATATGATAATGTCCAGATACCGACTTTAATTGAAAAGCTTAGAACATTACAACTCCCGGAAGTATATTTGCGTGGTATATATAATCTCCTTCGCTGTAGGACCATATACATCCGACAACAGGACAATACTCTATACGGACCACGCATTGTCACTAAAGGAATTCCGCAAGGAGCAATTCTCAGTCCCATTCTCTTCGCCATCTATATAGCTGACATAGAAAATATATTCAGCCCATCGATAAAAGTATTGCAATTTGCAGATGACGTTTGCGTCTACACATGGTCTCCCTCTCAAGGCATAAACATCTGGAGATTAAAAGAAGCCGCCAAAAAGCTATACGAATGGACTCTTCAATTAGGATTAACTATATCGCAAACGAAATCGTCAATTGTAATCTTTTCCCGGAAACAGTGCACCCTCAGAGAGACGGAGATTCAGCTAGGGCCCTACCTTTTCCCGGTACGAACATCAGTCAAACACCTCGGGCTACTGATTGATAGCAAACTTACATGGAAAAAACACATCGATCAAATCTTAACCAAATCGGAACGTCACCTGAACGTCTTAAGATCGATATCACGTGTTTGGTGGGGAGCCGACCCTGCCATTCTTCTAATTATGTACAGAGCACTCATTAGACCAATCCTGGATTATGGAAGCCACTGTTACGGTAATGCACCCAAGTATATACTCCGCAAATTAGACATCCTGCAATATAGAGCCATAAGAATATGCTTAGGAACGATGATGTCCACGCCAACTAACGCTTTATTAGTGGAGGCAAAGGAAATGCCTCTGGTCATCCGCCGTCAGCTGTTAGCATCGGTTTACTTAACCAGGCGAGCAGCAATTACAAATCACCCTGTAATGAAAAAGGCCATAGATTATACAAAAGTGATGGAGAAAAGTGATATGTCCACCATTTCAAGAACTCCTTTGTTGATCCTAAGCTACGAAAAAATAAAACTTATGGCACCTTTAATTATCCAAAATGAAATGCTACCCCTCTTTTCAAAAGACTACGAGGTTCTAAGATTCAAACCCAATATACACTATCTACCAAATTGGATTATGAAAAGTGGGAAAATAAAATCCTTAGCGGAGGGGTTCTTATCTCAAACGTGGCCGAATCACATCCACATTTACACTGACGGCTCCAAATCCCCCGACGGAGTTGGATACGCCTACTTTTGTCCTGAATCAAAAGTATCTAAGCAAGTCAGTCTACCACCAGAAACTTCGATATACACAGCCGAAGCCCTCGCAATCAGAGAAGCAATAAAATACGGATTCAAGCGATACAGTAAAATGCTGATCCTAACAGATTCGAAAAGCGTAGCCTTAAAACTAGACAACCCAAATAGACATAGTGACCTCAATATGATTTTAGTAGACATTATACAACTGATGCATGCGGCCTACGTAGAAGGGAAAGATGTACACCTAGTATGGATCAAAGGTCATGCGTCAATTCAACACAATGAAGCAGTCGACATATTAGCAAAAGATAGTTTATCACACGGAGAGAGACAATTCATTCAATTGCCACACACTGACTTTATACCTATTATCAAGAAACAATATATTAGTGACTGGTCAGAATCATGGTCCACAACCCAATCGGTCAGAGGAAAGCACTACGCTTCAATTCAACCCAATATTCCACCCAAACCTTGGTTTGCAACCTGCAGAATGAGCAGAAGGCACATATCATCAATAATCCGCATAAGATTGGGCCATGGAAGTTTCCCAAGCCATCTATATAGAATAGGAGTGCTCCAATCACCCTCTTGTCAGGAAGACCACGAAGAAGTAGCGGATTTAAATCACATCATCCTAGCTTGCAATCAGTACAAGAACCCCCAAAAAAACTATACAAAACTCTAGTAAAACTAAATATACCTCTTCCGACCTCCGTAACCTCCCTCTTGATGTCACAAAGACAAGATGTGTATGGAGCACTAGCCCGATTTCTACATGAGTCCAACCTAAAACTTTGAACTTCCCATCAAAATAGGAGATATCACCTAATGACAGATATAGACAACCAATAATCAGATAAAAGCTTGCTAAGGAAAAATTTAATACACTACAATAAAATAATACCCACATGATAGACTCACGTTTCAAATCATAAAGTAAAAGACGAGAAATTATTCACACACTTATTCATTATAAAAGTCCGAATGAAAAATACAAAATACCCAGTTTAAATTATTTGACAAAACAATCCAATGTAAAACTTGTAATAGGATTGTTAATTACCTTACTCATCTCATTGGTTATTACTTATATAAAATGTATTCCAATCTATGGGTAATGCCGAAACAAATGATACATGAAGGTCACAATAAATGTAAATTGTACTATGTCTAAACTAATTACCACTCCAATGTAATACAACATTTTCAATAGAATAGTCAATTATGTATGAAAAATCCAACAAGTGTAATATATAACAGGAAACTAGCTGACCGGTCACGCGTTGCTGTGACTTAGTAATTATGTATGTGGATTAATGTTATTCTAAACTTCCTAAAGTAGTCAAATTAATATCACTAATAAAGACAAAAACATTGTAGTCGATTGGAAATTCAAATGTAATTGGTAAAGAATTACGAAGAGTTGAAATTAAGGACAAACGATCATAAAAAAATTTAATTATACAGTTTATTACAAATTACTTAATTGAAATATATAAAAATTGATATTTATAAAAATAAATAAATAAATAATTTTTATTTATTTGTATAAACTGAAATTTCAGTTTATAAATGAGGCCTATGAAGTTGATTTTTAAACATTTTTAACAATTATTTCATTATTTTAAATTATTACAATTTAATTTTTAATTATCTAAGCGCTAAATTGGTGCACAATATTTTTAGTTAGCCTGTCTTTTGCTAATACAAATAGATTTAATGGTTTCCTACACGTGAGCAGGCGACATATAGTGGCCCATGGGGAGAAACACGTATTCCAAATCCAAGCCGCAAACGGACATTGTTTGGCCTTGGACTTATTCATTGTCATAGCGAAAGCAAACGAATCGGAAATTGAATCCTTTTAAATGGTATGGATATCTGACGTATCAGTGGAATACGTGGCAACAGGACGATTATCTTAAAAATACAGTCAAAATAGTTGCTTCAAGAACATTTCCGGTGATCCTTGTGATCACCAAACGTGTACCGTTGCATAATCTAGGTGGATTCAAATTACGAAGAGAATAATGGTGAACCAATCATTAACTGGAGATTGTGTGGCAGCATTCCTGTTATATCCAAAGAGTTTAAAAACTCATTGGAAAATTTACGCTTCATTTCATCTACAATAGTATCTATTGATTTAAAAGACATCAGATCACGTGGCAACAACTGTCGTATCTGGAAGTTAATTCGTGACATCAACATTTTTTGCTGCCAAAATAGCACGATTACTGATCCAATTATGATCTAAGTAATTATTTGATATATCCAAGAACACACGCTGAGTTAGTTCATTTTGATGTGAACAACAGTGCAGAATGTGTCTGGCAATTTGATGTATGTGTATTTCGATGCAGTTCTATTTCACCTTTTCCAATATCCCAGCAATTGCTTACAAAATACTTGTGCCGATGGATCATTTTGCAACTGTATTCGCATGTACATGGTCAATCAAAGTGTTCGACATTCCGCATTAAAGCGATGTTTTTAAACATACATTAATTTCATCGGCAAAAGTAGAGCGAGGAATCACTGGTAATGTCTGTCGGAAGCCACCGGATTCTTGCATACGCTCAGCTGTCCTGATTCTTGGAAAATCCTACTTGCCGCGATTTGTGTTGCTGATGATGAGCTCTTGTCGTGCGTCGTGCCTCACTGCTACACCCATTGTCGAGGTTAGATTCTTTGGCAACATTTCACTGAAAAATATTTGAATTACAACAAAAAGTGCCTTCTGAAAGCCTTAAAATAAGACACTATATACAGTGGTGAAACCGGAATTTTGGGTCCCATTGAAAAATACAGTAAAACGGAAAGTTAAGAAATAAGAGGAAATATATAATAACATTGAAAAATAACAGAAAAATAA
>JARYHS010015252.1:0-12924 GCA_031002005.1 Vandiemenella viatica
CAACCAATCTAGTGTTGGAAAAAAAGTTCCTGTAACATGTTTACATACCGGTCCGAGTTCGTTGCCAGTGTGACTTCATTTTCCTCAAAGAACCACGGACCAATAATTTCACCTGAAGTAATTGCACATCACACTGTGTCTTTAGGTGAATGCAAAGGCCTTTGATGCAATTGTCGAGGATTGATGTCAGCCCAGTAGCGCATGTTTAGGTTGTTGACGGATCCACACAAATGAAAATGGGCTTCATCACTAAAAAAAAGGATAGCGTCCTCAGGAACGTCTTCCAGAAAAACCTCACACGCGTTCCTCCGAGAATTGAAGTGACGTTCAGAAAGTTCCTGCACAATCGCCATCTTGTATGGATGGAAATGAAGATTATCATGAAGAATTCTCCTCACAGAACGATCGGAAATTCCAAGGGCAGACGCATATTTGCGCGCAGAACGTAGTGGTGATCGTGTAGTGCCCCCACCTGGACACCGGTAAACCTATGGGGACCTATGGCGAACCTGGCAGCAGGCCGAGCGGAGACTTGGCCAGATTCGATGAGAGGAATGAGCGAATGGGTAAGGATCGATCATAGTAGTCGATCTGGGATCGGAGGGAGACATCCGTGGTAGGATCATCAGGGTGAATGATTTCATAAACATGTCATATATACAATATTTACTATCACGACTGTACAAAATATACAAGTGGTATGCTGAATACGGATTATACTGCAAGGTGCTATTGGGCCTACCTTCAGACATCCTACTATGACATATACTGAATACTGAAAATAGGTTGATTATTAACTGCATGGGTGTGACATTTACTTGAGGACAGCAAGAGCTTCTTCGACTGTGGGCGATTATCTATACCAGAAATCCCCAGCTTAGACATTGTAGAACCCTAGCTCCTATCTAAATTCAACGACGGCTTTCCCGTCCAACCATACCCTACAGCAGAGCCAACCTGTTATGCGCTGTCCGTCTTCTTCGTGTGCGACGCCACCCCGCGGCCACGGCCGCCGGAGGACGCGGCTCGACGTCTGCGTCCCCTCTGCTCCGACTGTTGCTGGCTGCGACTGATTGATGAAGACAAAGACAAGACAAGACAAGACACTCTCCGATACCCTGTGCAGAGGTTTTTACACCACCTCACTACGGTCCTAAAGTGGAGGGGCAAATGGTAGCCAATGATGAGGCCGATGCATGCCGTCATCTGTCCTCCTTAGCTCGACCATTGCGCACTTTTTCCTAACTGTCAGCGCTCTAAATCCTCGGTCGATGCCTCTATCTGGTTTCTTAACATGCTACTTGCTGTCCTCATTTCATAATTGACAAATATTTAACTTATGAGCCAAGCGAACAACTGCGTTCGCTACACCTCCCTACCCTCAATAAGTTTTGGCTCCACTCCAAAACACATCTCAAGCCTAATTTACATTCTCATCTGTAAAAACAAATTTCCTTAAAATCTAATTACAAATTTTCCTTACAAGTAAATACAATTTCTTTTCATACTGAGTACATTTCCTTGGTACATGTTCTGTCTGTTCTGATTTTGCCAAAATGCTATGTGTGTCTGTGTTACATTCTGTGAATCTACATGTTATAATGTATATAATGTTTATTAGTGTTCTTCTGTGTATCAAAATTACTCTTTTCTCTCTTGTTGTGCGTTGTGTTGCGTGTACATCTGAATGATTCTATTTGTTTAATTTGAAGCGATCGCAACAGACGAAAGCGTCCCCTCGTATGTGCGACATTGTTTACTTCCGACACAGGTGACTGGTCTGGCTAGCGCTGAGCGTGCACTTCTCATCGCTGGCGAGACTGGTAAAGTGTCCTTGCATGTGTCAGCAGGCTGTCGCTCCCGCTCGTAATATCTAGAACACTCGTAGTGTACAATTAGCACAGAATACTTTTTAACTTATTACAACAACAGAACATTTTACAAACTCATTTTTAAGTTTTCTACAACAATAAATTATCATAACACAGACATTATTTCTTTCTTGTATTCCTGCAGACAGTCAATGTTTGTTTGATATTTATTTTTTCGCTTTTAAGCAACTCTTAGTTATGAACATTCATTATTACAGACCCCCACAATAACATTTACTCACAATTAGTCTTAATACACAGTAAAATACCTTAGGCTTTCAACTTATAGTACAGCTCGTATCCGTTACATATTCTCTGCATATTTCATATTTTTCTCTCTTTATAATATTAGGTAATGACTGTTACGGAATTATCTTACCAGCTCTCTTATAATTAAACTCCAATTAATGTTTCCGCTAAACCTTCGCACCACTTCGCTATTACTCTGGAAATTACAGATTATTACCTCGATATTGCAGTGATTACTCGGAGTTACTTGTACCTTCTTCCTTCAACAATTAATGTTATTGTGTTATTTTTTTTAACTCTCTGAAAGCTATGACCTCTCAAGATCGCGACTAATTCCTCGGGATTTAATTTATTTACCTATTTTACATTTGCTTATAGTTACAACATTTTAACCTTTAATGATGGTTCTGTTTACTCTCACTCTATCACACGGCAGTTGTGAATTGAAAATACAACCTCCATTACAGTACTTGCAATATTTCATTTTCACCAGAATTTCTACCACTTAATCCCTGTTCTACATATATAATCCCGTTTAACATTTTCTCACTCGTATTTACATCGTGCTTATTAAAGACTTACTTGTTATTAATTGGATTATGCCTCTAAAACAATTCTACTTTGCTATTCTTATCCTTGTTACTTATATATGATATTTATTATGCTATAGAGGATTTAACAGATATATACATTGTTTCACGGTTTACCTTTGTAATATTGCCGTGTTAACTCATTTGATTCTCTTCCACCTCTGCTTACAACTAACATAGGATTTTACTGCGCCTGGCGATTTGCAACCCGCCACCACAATTTGACCTAGTTACACATTCACTGACCTCACTTGCACAGCAATTCTACACTCTTCATATTTCCACAGGTAAAGTTCCGTTCACGGTGACCCAGCATAACTTTGATAACTTTGTTTTTATGTTGGTGAAACTTCCCTAGAATCGCTACCTCCGGCACTGAAGTGTTGCACTCGCGTACACTACCTAGTACGGAGTTCTCTGAATTTTTTCGTAACACTTCCCTCGTGTACGAATTAATAATTGCGGCTCCCTAACCCTCGCTAGTGGCTGGTTTCCGGTCAATTAGCATCTCACACCCGCACTTACCTTGCGGACTATTTCTTACTCCCGGGATCCCCAACAATTTTTTTCTCCCCGGCAAATAAGTTCTCACGCGGCTTTTCCTCCGTCACCGCTTCTTCCAAATCCACTACCCCGTATTCTACAGTCTCACATTTGAGTGAACACACTGTATCATCCGGGCTTCAACCAGGAACCTCCAATATTCCTGTCATGGAAGACATCGCTTGTACCTGTCCAGGTTAGTTCGCGACCTCCCTCCTGTTGCTTCACCAAACATTGCCCCGTCAGCATAAGGACACCGCCGACCACTGACGCAATGCTTCGTAATTTGGCGACCTCTAGTCACCTCCACTTATTACCAAGAATCCCTCTTCTTGATAATAAACTACAACTCTTCGCTGCGCTTCGAAGACCTCCCGCCTTCTTTATTTTCCTTTTGACGACCTTCATTCGTCTTCCGCCAATCAGCTGGTAACGTCTTCTCTAACAGTTACGCTGATCCCAAAAATACTCCTTTCTACCACAGTGCACTATTTCCACCTTGACCAAAATCCCCCTTTTACACTACCAAATTTTGCGAATTTTCCAATCGGAAAATTATCGTGGAACACTCCAAGTGAACTGCACTCCTCCTTGAGTCCTCATGACGACACCTTCGTCACCTCCCTCATATGCTACCCTTTAAATTATTGCATCTTTCCTCGACACAATTTCATCTACCACTTATTCTCTATGTATTTATTTCTCCCTCGTAGCACTCACGACCGTTCACCTTAATATGTCTCCTCGCTGATACGTATTATGATTAAAATTGTGCGTCGCTTACTGCTGCCCTCGTTAACTTATTTTAATTTATTTTACTGCCCTATGTTTGTATTATGCCATGTTAAACTCCCTTTAAATATGTTGATAATTCATTTAATATGCACTGACTCGTATTCGCCCTTATTCACATTTATTAATCTCTTAATATCACATAGCACCATCTTATTAAAGTTTCATTTTAACAACATTACTTTTTTCCAACTACTTTGGTTCATATATCTTCAAATCTAAACTTACATCATGACCAATGACATATAACTCGTGAAAGAAAATCTTTATACTAGTTAAACACTCTTATAGTAGTTACTTACAACCACGCTATAATTCGTCTTACTAAAAATTCAATTTTTTTTTTATATCCACTGTAAATTCCAATGTTTTTAAATGCCATTAATATTAGCTGTTCCAATTGAGTCGTCCCTTCGTATTTCACTGCAACTAAATCTCTTTACTTAAATACCCTTAAAATTTCTGATAGCTTACGTTAACGCATTCATTTCTTAAGTTCAACTAACATGCTGATTTTTATTTGAGTTTTTATTTCTTCCAGAGTTTTTACTTACTCCCTGGAGTACTGTTTATTACTATTATTAAAGGAACTCTTATGCGATTACCCACTTTCAACTGGACGAAGTAATTCATCACTGCTAGTATACATTAATTTGCAGTGGGTTTAATTCTGCCTTATTCATTCTAACACCCTGTAGTGGACTCTTTTTATTCTGTTATGCCGGTTCGTTGCTTATTCGTCAGGATGGATAAGTCGTATGTGGTCACTGTGGGCGTTAGCCAGTTTTACTTACTTGGGGCGTATCTGCTGCGGCTCCCGTTCTGGTGTTCCGTCTCGGCTTTGGCTATCTTACTTAGGCTATGTACCTGAACCTGGATCTTACTGACTTGCACTAATGAAAGACACTAAGTGCGTACATAGATTTATTCTTTCACTGCGGGCTGTTACATTCGTCCATTGGCCACGAGCAGGACTCCAAGCACTTGGTAATATAAAAGATTGATGGACTTACATTTATGGCAGATCAGCTGACTAGCGGGCAGAGCTGGCCTTCGTTCCCGTCTCGATGTTTAACGCAGCATAGTGGCTGCTTAGTCACTCGAACTTGGCTTGACCGACTTCCGACCCGACTTCCCCGAGCCTCGGTGAGCTCGCGCTTATATTTCGTCAGTTGCGTACTCTGTCCCGTTCTAAGGGCAATCAACTGACAGCTAGCGTATCTCGAAGCTTCTACACGAGCCCAGTTTCCATAACTATTGCTCGCCGACCTGGATTTATTGCTGAGCTGTCTTGCGACATCCCACGCCAGGCGCTTACGGCCAGTGAGTGCCGCCGCTCATACATTATCATTATAAATATTTTCACATCTCCCAAAATATACTATAATTATTAAAACGGTCCATTACAATCTCTCCCTCCTTAATCGAAGACCAGCTTTGTCCCCAAAGCTTACTACTCCCCTCCATTGTTGAGGTTACTCACTAACTAGTACTAGTATACATGTTACGTGCTTGGATTCTTGCTTCGGGCTTACAAAGTTATAGCAACATTCTTTTATAATCGCAAATGCTTTATGGTGTGGCGTCCAATCCTGTATAACAACAAAATCAATTCTCGTTAAGAATCATAAGTATAAAAGACAAGGCAATAAAAGAGAAAAATAATCATTTGACAAAAACAATAGAACATCAATGACAAAATTACAGTTCCGATTTAGTTGTGCAGTTTTCAGTGTCCTTAGCACTATTCTTGCCAGAAGATGTTAACGTCATTACAATTTATTCTGCGGTTGGTATGGGTCTTTCAATATCAAATCTTGTTAATTTTTATACTATACCATTTGTAAATTAACAGTATCCAAATTATTACAATAGATAATGATACAATAGTTGTTAAAATCACAGTGGTTACCATGGTTTTGTGCCTTGATTGTAATTAAACTTGAGTTTCTATGGCTGCTATTGATTGATTATATTTAATTGAATCCCTTGGTTGTTGCAAATGTTTTGATAATTCTGTGCTCAAGATTGCGGGATTTGTTTGATTTAATTCCACTAATTTCCGGACTAGGGTATGTTTCTTTACTGAAAGTAGGTAACACGTATTTCTGATATGACAGATTGTTATGAATAAGAGTTTTATGCAACACTGGTATGAAGAAATTTTCTCCTACAAATTGACAGTGAGATGACTGCTGAATGATTACTGAATTCATGAGTTTCACTCGATTAACGGTTTGATTGACATCTTCATTCCAACAAGTGACAATAATTACGTAAGGTTTGGGCATAGAAAAGATCCAATTTTGATTTACAAGGCTTAGGTAAGGTTTAGAAACGATGCATCAATAGGTTAAATCTAGTATCTAGCTGCCGACTGTACTCCCATAATTCTCTGAAATTTATCTGAGCCACAATGGACCAAACTAATGGCGAATGAATAACATTATCTTGCTTGACAAACATTATACCACTCTTAAGGGGTGTGACTTGATAACATTGTATTGGGACCCTGCCCAGTGAAAGAATTAGTACTACTATTAAACCCTTAAAACGCAACATTATTCTTCTAATAACACCCTTGGAGAAAATCTACTAAAGGTTACACACCAACTGTTACTATACGATACTACAATTCCCTAATAGATAAAGTTCTTACTACCTAAAATATTTTACACCAGTCTTAAATCTAAAAGGTCTGTAAATAATGTTTTGATACTTAGAGATTACAACGATGTGCTGGTCACTGCTACGCAAGCATTGTCAGCGCAGCCCCTCGCTGTGTCGACATACGTCACGCCGCGTGGTCAGCAACACACTTCGCCGCTCGACCTACGGAACATTACACCACAGCGAAATTCTGCACATCGGTGTTTACATGACACAACAGCTGTGTCGGACAACAATAAACACACAACTTGCTATTGTATACACAGCACTGACACAGTTTTAACTTGCACTTAGGTTCACTCAAAAAAAAAATTCTCTTGACTAGAATTCAACACAGATTCGTTGAGTCGAAACCAACCCAGTTTACAAGGTTTCATTAAAATTTTAATTCACAATTCTGGTCTAACTTTAAATTGCTTTACTTATTGACATTAAAATTCTTACTTTGCAATTACTGTTCCACTTCCTCCTTGGCAGCACCTTTGCAGGGTTAAAACAATCATTATTTTCAGCTTATTTCCCAGGTAACTACTCTTATTTCTTAAGTTATCTGAATGATTCTGTTGCAGTGATGTGTCCCTTTCCCACTTTCTTTTGGTGGTATTACGTGTTTCCCTTTTACTCATTTGCTTGTTTCCCTCAAATAACATGTGATTACATTGTAATTGGATTTGCCCTTCGCGCGAGATTAAAAGCGTTATCTTATTTGCTTTTGTTAAGGAACTCCCATTTGAACTGTTTTATCGATTCTCCTTTTAAAGATCCTTATCCATATTTCATACTTAAAGGATTAATTACAGATTATCCCATAATTTGCTATCATCATACGTGAATGAGTTACCAACTACTACCCAAATAATGATACACTGACATTGAAACCATACTGAGTGAAATTAACTCGAGGATAATTTTCTAGAATTAAACATGTGTTTAGGATTGTGAACAAGTAACAAAGACCTAGAATGCTGGTTTGGTCATCCAAAATTCAAATTGACCTACTATGTCATTTAAAGAGATCATTTATCACTCCACCTGCCCTATTTCTTTAATACTACCCCGGGTTTATTTTACGATTCCTTGAGACAACCTGCACTCAGGACCCGTCGCTTCATAGGCACAGCCGTATTCTCTTTTTGACCGTCCTATTAACCAACAATACTCTTCATACCTGCAGCGTAAAGTATGAAAACACGTCTTCACATGACATCGTATGCCTAATTTTCCACATGCCAAAGAAATCAATGAAAAATCTATTTTCCAATTAACAAGGATTTAATACAATGCAGACTTACGCAAAAGGATGTAATTATAGAAGAAATTACGTTTAACAGAGAAAGAAAGACAAACAAAATGGTATGGCAGAGATGCAAAACATTTACATTAATTCTACGTTCATCGTACCAAATGTTATACTTTTTCTTAGTAATTTAGCTTGATCGGACTTAGAATATTATCCTTTAGTGACTTAGTAGTTAATTCCATGTTACTGTGGCTTAGCATTCGTTAGACTTAACTTTTACACTTCATTATACTCCTCGTGGCTTTACTGTTTATTACTCTTGTGGCTGGTTCTAAACTTTATTTCTTACCTGGTGCTCATTACAATATTAATACCACATTAATTCCCACAAAAAAATAATCCCAAAAGGTGAGTTACTTTGATCGCTCCTATCCACCCCTGGGTATCATATTTCTGATCACACCAACAAAAATCTTTTTACTCCCTGCTGCATTCCCTTACAGCCTTACGGGTATCACATTATGATTATTTCCACAATTACACATTTAATCACTTCATCCGCATGCATGTCTTACTTCAACACTTTTATGACCATATTTATTCAATTGCTACATTTACATCTCAATATTCGCGAATTTACTACCGATAGAAGACTACTGACTCATATCGCCTGAACGATGAAGAACATGTCTCCGTAACATTACTGCATTATTTTCATCTTTCATAAGAACTTCCTAGGGCTATTAGACAATCACGCAACTCCGATTCTTACATCCCATCACACTATTCCCCTGTGAACGAACTTGACCTTGGACGGGTCGTATAGCAGAACACACATTCCCGACTCCTCATACTGGTGTATTTATTAGGCGGTTTGGATCCGTATTACAGTAACTATTTTAGGTGCGCATTTCCAAAACAATCACCTGAATCCTCGTATGGCCCTTAAAACGATCGCAAAGGATACACTCGCGTGATTTGCACTAAGCAACCGTTGAATACTCCAAGTACGTATACTCAATCCATCGAAAATTTACGCTACGGTCTGCCCTTCGATAATATTTGCCACATTCTTCGAAATTCTGCCACGTTTATACAATATTTCGCCACAATGCTTTACATAGGATATTATGCCACTACAATGAATTTCGCACACTTTACCATTTCAAGTTTCTTTACATTTAATTGCAATCATTACATTACTGTATAAAATCTCCAATTTTAGTCCTACCACAAATCTTAAACCACAACTATGCACAAGTATGCCTAAACTTTCATAGAGAGTCCGTGAAACACTTAAATTACTCCGCGCGTATTTTTATTGCACCCGAGGGACTGGTAGACATCTCTTACTTTATTTAACACAATAACATTACTACACATCAATACAGAATTTTGCATGAAATATTTAATTTAATTTTTATTTTACATACTGTTTCTCACACCCGATTTTATCTAGTAAGCGAATTTTGATTCTTAGCAGCACTTAAATATTCTACATCACTTATAATACAATTCCCATTAAGCCATTCCATTTCCCCTTCGAATTTATAAAGTGCGCATCTTTTTCCCGTTTCAACTTGCGCTTGTCAGGGTTGCCAACGTAAGCAACTGAGATTTTACACATTGTATACTTCTATTCGTCAGTTAATTTAATTGAAGGTTATTCACAGGCAATAAGATTCAAGGTTTTGTGCAACACTAGTCGCATGCTAAACATCTTATAACATAGAATTTCATATTCCATTCCAACCCTATTTTATACTATTTTAGCAGATGTACCCGCAAATCCAAATAACCGACTTTCAAGGTTTCTTAATTTAATATCTGAAAACATGCTAAATACGTTAATCGATCACGAAGATCCCAAATGTCTTCCCCATGATTTCCCGAAAAAGTGATGCCACGGGATAAAAAGTGTACTAGCTAACTGCAAATTTTTGGTATAAATCTTACACAGCTTCCTGTCTGTTCTATTCTGAGACATACTGGGTTAGTTTCCACTCACCGAGTCTATCACCACCGTCGTCCAAAGCTGCTATCACTCGTCGTCGACCGCCGCCACAGGTCCGCCGCGCCGTGCTCGAACTGCTGGCCGGTGACCCTCCCGTCGTCTCGCGTCAGCAAGGCTCCGCTCCTCAGCTGCGTCACCGCTCCCATTTTCTGGAACAGCTGACTACTGCGTAACGTATTTGCGCCGACCTCCTTCTTCACCCGACCCGCTAGCACAGCCGTTTTACTTTCTTTAACCAATGCCATCATTTTAAATGCCCAATAAAAATTAAGTTCTTGTCTTCATAGTTTACTGTATACAATTTCAGTGATCTTCTGTAGCCAAAGAAATTACCTTCGCCACCAAGCAGTTTTAAGTTACTTAATTTTCCGTCTTCTTCCTTTCCTGGCTCTAAATTTTTCTGACACCAAGGTGTGGTGTCTTTTTACCCGTTTCCATCTCTTCCTGGCTCCAATTTTTCTGGCACCAATTGTAATGATGTCAGCTGGATTCGATCATCTCCACTCTGATCACCAAGTTGTAGCGGTGATGTCAGATGGATACGTGCATCTGTGATTGTCAGGATGGGCGTTAGCCAGTTTTACTTACTTGGGGCGTATCTGCTGCGTCTCCCGTTCCTGGTAGTTCCGTCTCGGCTTTGGCTATCTTACTTAGGCTATGTACCTGAACCTGGATCTTACTGACTTGCACTAATGAAAGACACTAAGTGCGTACATAGATTTATTCTTTCACTGCAGGCTGTTACATTCGTCCATTTGCCACGAGCATGACTCCAAGCACTTGGTAATATAAAAGATGGATGGACTTACATTGGTATGGCAGATCAGCTGACTAGCGGGCAGAGCTGGCCTTCGTTCCCGTCTCGATGTTTAACGCAGCATAGTGGCTGCTTAGTCACTCGAACTTGGCTTGACCGACTTCCCCGACTTCTCTCGAGCCTCGGTGAGCTCGCGCTTATATTTCGACAGTTGTGTACTCTGTCCCAGTTCTAAGGGCAATCAACTGACAGCTAGCGTATCTCGAAGCTTCTACACGAGCCCAGTTTCCATAACTATTGCTCGCCGACCTGGATTTATTGCTGAGCTGTCTTGCGACATCCCACGCCAGGCGCTTACGGCCAGTGAGTGCCGCCGCTCATACATTATCATTATAAATATTTTTACATCTCCCAAAATATACTGTAATTATTAAAACGGTCCATTACACCGGCGGTTCGAATCCCCGTTTGGGCATCCAGATTTGGATTTTCCATGGTTTTTCCAAATCACTCCAGGCAAATGCCGGGATGCTTCCGTCATAATGTCATGGCCTAATTCCTTACCATTCCTTGTCCCCAGTGCCATCCCGCCTCTAGTGACCTCGACATATATGTAAGTAAAAAAAACTTCGTTTTTTATTTACTGAAAAGTGTCTCCATGTTATTAAAAAATGGAAAATACAACAAATTTCTTCTCTGTTACAATCACTCACTGAATATTTTTTACCAAATGCTGGCAGCCACAATTTTTAATACATTCTATAAATTTTTCTGTTATTTTTGATAATTTTTTTGCTGTTATACTTCCAAAATAATCCAAACATTTGGGTGTACATGAAAGACTCTTTTTCCATGTTCTGAAGAAACAAAAATCCAATTTATTATTTTTTTCAACTCACGACAGTGAGTGCTAAACCTAAAAATATTTTAACAAATATGTGCCTTTAACTGTGGACATCGCAGAACTTTCTCCACCTCTCTAAATGTCTGTAAATGAATTTAACTCATAGGCCATATTGTTTCATAACTTAACGAGAAACGAAAAAGGTAACATACAAGAATGGAAACTTGTACCAGTATACTTCATTATAGCATATAAATCCATGCCCATAATACTTTTTTTTTTTAAAAAAAAAAAAAAGCACTTTATGATCTTATACAGTTTGTAATGTCATATCTATATTTCCTCTCGATGTCAGTGTTAAATGATCTCACAAAATGAGGCAGATGCCCCCATTTGAGTAATGTGATAAATATGAATTACAAAAATTTCTTCCTTGTTTGGCTATAAATACCATTTATTTCAAAAGTGACAAAAGCAAATATAAAAGAAAGTTTACTATTACGAATATACTTTTAAAACCAAGTAGTAATTCATATTATAAGTTAAAGTTGTCTTTGTAATCTAACAATGGCTATAATTATAATCTTATGAAATTCTTCATATAAAAATTGTAATACATATTCACTGTCAGATAAGGCAGAAAGACAAGATTGAGATGGTGTGCTCTGTCATCAGGCTCAGGCCCTGTGCGTGTGATGCGACAGCCGGAACTAAAAAGCTGTAACCCAATTCTGACATGATTATATTAAATTGTACTCCACTCCATATCTTCTACTTTTCGCACTAAGTCCTCGTACTGCGTCTATCATGCGGACTGCAAAGTGTGTGGATCACTATCGAACTCGATGCTGGGTTACAAGGTTTATTTAACAGCGGCGCATCACTATAAATTTTTGTTATGTTGCTGTCCAAGAATAGTGTCAATTTCCAGGCGCCACTGAACCACAGTCCCATGTCTCCATTAATTGAGTTGAGTGGAATAATGAATCGCAATCATTGTGGTTCGCGAAGGACTGTAAAAAGTGGGGGAGATGGAGAGCAGTGAGATGCTAGGTCTCTATATTCGTGAACAGCATTATGGTTTTCTCTGTCGCAGTAAACTCACGGAACCACAGGGTGATGGTAGAGTACATCAAATGCTTATGTTCGGAGATTTCATTTCAGTGATACCTCAGTAAAGTAATCATTTACACAAATAGCAATATGTTAAAAAAACATTAATGGACAGATATTTGTAAATATTAAATAAAAATTAAAATTTTGTGAGTAAATTAAATTCATATACAATATTGAAAATTTAATAGATATTCAAATTTAGTCTGAAATAAAACATTATCCCAACACCAAAACTAGT
>JARYHS010015253.1:0-11232 GCA_031002005.1 Vandiemenella viatica
TTTGGAGGACTAAAACACACAAAACATACACTTTGCTTAAAACATATCCCACAGGATAATTCCTCCTACTTCACCTTGCCACTATCACAGTAGTTAATTAGTGAATTCAGTATGAAAGATGTAGCAGTTCAAATATGTAATTCAGCTTTACAGGAAATTAGCAAAACCTTTAATTAATTATAATTTCCAAAGTTTTTTTTATGGTATATAGGAAAGCTAACTCTAAAATACATTTTGCTTTCTGAAGAAAACCTTTCTAAACTACTGTTTAGGTGCAGAACTATGGGAATCAAATATATAGATGAATTACAGAACTATTATAGTGGTATATTACAACTATTTATTTATTTCTTAACTTAACGCACCATTCTTCAGTTGGAAATATGTTGGTATTTTGTTAAGAGTAAAATTAGAATTCTCATTTACGAATAGAGATTGTTAATATTCCTGGTGTATACAGCAGTGAATTATTGCATAACTATTTTGTCTTAGAAATAGCTGAAAATTGTTTCTCTTATATCTGATTCATTACATTACAACTGAAATTTTTATAATTATCAGAAAAGTTGCTATGAAGAAAATATGTACTTTAATTTTTATTGCTTTTATCTAACTTTACATATATATTCAAAGTTTTATCTGTTCTTTATAGTAAAGGAGTTAAAAATTTTCTTATTGTTATTTACAGGTCAGTAGTTGGAGTTCATCAAAACAATCTAGTTCCATATTGTGGAAAATCTGATGTCATTATGATGGAGAAATTTAAAGCTACAAGTTCCCTAATAGTCAGATCTGATATCAACAATATCACTATATCAAATGATAATAGTGGTAGCATGATGTCATTCCACTATACATGTGCCATGTGTCTTCAATATTTCACCTCATTGGCCTTGCTAATAACCCATGTTTTTAATCATAAACTATATGTAATAAAACCACAATACATTTGCAAGTACTGTGGTCAGATTTTTGTTAATGTATCAAAGCTATGTGCCCATAATTTTGAAGATAAATGAAAGCTAGATTTAAAGAACCATCATTGTTTGGCCTTGGTTGTGCATTCTGTACAGAAATTTCTTTAACTTGGTGCTCTCTAACAAGACACGTATTCACCCATAACTCAGCTGTTTCAAATCCCTTATATATTTGTACATACTGTTCTAAAGTATTTGAAGATATGGCCAAACTCCATGTGCATAACTTCACTAGGAGAAATTCAAAAATAAGGTAAGAATGCAAAGTCACCTTCTGTCTAGTTTTAACATAGCTTAATTTGACACCCTTCACTAACCAGCCTTTGCAACTAATACCTTCCAGTTGTAGATGTTTCTAATTGCTAATCAATAGGTTTAAAATATCAAGGACAGTTCCTCAAATTTTTAGCTATGAGAAAATGATTCACGTTAGTATGCTGATTTATGTTTGCTAAAACAGGGGACTTTTCATTTAAATTTGGTCACTAATACAGGGAAATTAGTGAATTTTCTGGTCAGATCATTACTTGTGAATGACAAGATTTTATGGCATGCATAGTATTGTTATTTTGCATAAGAGCTTGATGTGTGCCTCAATTATTGGGAAATGACTACAAAAAAAAATTACTGATACAATAATTGAGATGTGTTTGGAATGACTGGATGGTACGTGGCTGGTAAAAAGACTTGTGTATCATATGAGGCAGTAGGTACACAGATGAAAAACTAATGGTTGATTATGATTCTAAGATAGGGAAGGAATTGCTAGTGAAGAATTGAAATATAAGTTACTGTGGCATAATATTTGATAAGAAAATCAACATGGCAAGAAACTTTGGATAGGTTGTAGGGAAATGATTTTAAAATCCTTCACTTAATGGAGAGAATGATCAGGGAACATACTGGAGAAGTGAGGGAAACGGTTACATAACTTTGGTCTTGCTATTTCTTGATGTGGTGGTGTAGTATTAGAGACACATTTTGATTATCAATTACAGGAGTTGGAAATGGCTGCTAGAAATTACTACAGAGCACAATTAGTAACTAATATGATAAAAGAGCTGAATTGGAATTAATTGGAAGATAGGAGGATGGTGAAGAGAGTAGTGGGAGTACATAAGACATAATGATGACGTGGTAAAATATATTTTATAAGAATTAAAAAATGACCATGACAACAAGCTCGATTTCAGGCATAATGGTGTTGAAAAATTTTCTTTTTTAAATAGGGGATACAGGGATTGGAATAAATTACCAAGAAAAATCAATAATTTACCAAAAACTCCTGTAATTGAAAATTAACAATCATATAGGGAAAAAATAGGTAGGAAAAATTTATATGAGGTAAAATGTGTGTTCCACTCCAATTAATTAGAGACTATATTTTAATATCTGATTATATGCATAAGTGAGTGGTAGTTTTTATTTTGTAGCCATGGTAGTTAATTTTTTAATAATTTAAGAATGAAGTGTTTCAAAATTAATCTTACGCAATAAAATAATTTAAGTTTTAAATCCACTTAACACATTAGTCACAACTTTGAAAGTAAGGGAAGTAGCCACAGTGGATGGATCCCATTGAATTTAATACTAATAATATGACATCTGTATTAATCACATTAATTCCTCAGTCATTTAATTTGTTGATTACATTCATTTACAATTTTAAGTGCATTCTGAATATAATATATAGAGTTTTTTCGTTGGTTAACCATTGCAGAAGCAACATAAAGGATCTGTAGCAATATATAAATATTTCCACCTTATTTCTAAGGCTTTAAGAAAATAATTCATTCAAAAGATGATTAGTTGATATAAAAAAGACATTTTGCTTTCAGATAAGTTAGAGTAAAATATTCTTTACAGAGAAAAAATTATGCCAACTTTAAAAACTTCTTTGACTGTTGGTGATATTTGCATAAAATATGTATAATTGGAAATTGGGGTGCCTTACTTCTTAAGTAAAATGTGCTATAATGCTGGATTAAAATGGCTGAAAGAAAACTAGGTGGAATGTGTAATATCAGAACCTCTTGTTTATTCTTGTACCATCATTTTACATGGTCAGTATTGACTATCAGGTATTACATTTCTGTCTAACTAGCTGGCTTATAACAGGATCCTATCAATGGTCAGTGTATTAGGATAGAGCAGCAATGTGCTAGTACCACTGTGACATATTAATGTTTTATACCGAGCGTTGTGGGTGAGCGGTTAATGCTCTGGCCTCACATCCGGGAGGACACCGGTTCGAATCCCTGTCCGGGCATCCAGGTTTGGGTTTTCTATGGTTTTCCCAAATAACTCTAGGCGAATCCTGGAATGCTTCCTTCAAAAGGCCATGGCCAAATTCCTTCCCGTTCCTCGTCCCCAGTCCCATTTCGCCTCTAATGAGCTCGACATCAACAAGGTGTAAAACCATAAGTAAAAAAAAAATGTTTTATTCTATTACGTTCTGGGCCTGGCAGAGTGAAGGCTTTGCTTTTATTACATTTTTTATCTTCTTATTTGGGTGCCTATTACAACTTCAGAAAAGTTTTTTTACTATGCAATTGCTCTATAACTGACAATAGGCAGACTGATTGACATATGTTGATCCCACCTTGCTATCATAACGAAAAATGTACCAGCTTTGTGCCTTGTCTTTGCAACATGTGATTTCTTTATCCTCTCCCAAGTATCCCCATTCAGGGATGTGCAGTTACAGTACCATTTTTCTGTGGTTTTTGGTTGGATAGTTCCTTCAAAACTGCTGTGTCCTAAATCCTTCCTGTTCCGGATAACCTGTGATCTTCTATCTCTACTAATGTGTACATTGATGAGGCTTAAAGCTATAACAAATGAGAAGTATCCCCATGAGACCAGTACCTTTACCTATCTCTACAGAGATTATTGTATCAGCCATGGTTGTTCAGAACGTATATGGCAGACCTTTCAACTTGATCCAATCAGTATTTTGTCCCACTCTGTTTTTTTTTATACTAACATTCTTGCAGTGGTTGTTGTTCCTTTGAGGTGTGTAAGAAGCTTATACTTTGAGTCCATTGGTGTTGGTAGCTACCTATATCTGCAGGGGCAACATTCTGTGTTATCTCAAACAATTGCACTAAAATACAAGCTGCTGCGTTTCGATTGGTGCCACTGCCAGGAAGCTGATGAATGTCATCACATTGTGTTCTGTGCTGAATTGGAGTTCTCTACTACATTGGATGACCATAGTTGGAGAGTATGGTGGTGATATGGGATATCCCATTCTTCCTGTGTTTCAGAGAACCACAGCAGTGTTACTTCTGTCATTATCGAATGGGGAGTTATTAGGTGTGACTTCAGGTTATGGCTGGTAGTGATTAAGGGAACTCTAACAGCACAATAGGTGCACCATGCACATGTTGTGTCATCATGTGTTACCTTCTCATGCGACAGTATCAGTAGTACCATTTTTCAATAGGCCAATACTTATTGACACAAGACAGGTTTCTCTATAAACTCTCTGTGTGATTGAGGTACTCACATGGCCTGCAAGAACCCCAATTCTGTACCCAATAGAACAGTGTTTGGGGCCAAATCGGACATTAAATCTGTGCCAGAATCCATGAAATCAAGGTACAAGTTACAATAGTTGTTGAGTAGTTTGTCTCAAGAGAGGATACTACGGTTTTATGACACTCTTACCACCGACACTGTGCATGCATCCAGGCCAGAGTGGTTGCAACATCATATACATAAGTGGGATCATACCGCCGAATTTTTGTAAATTTTACTTCGATTTTGCAGTCAGTTTCATACTGTCTTAATGTTTCATTTTATTTTCGCCTTCCCCTTCTTGGTGCTTCACATTTTTGTCCGGCAGTGTATTTGGATAAGACAGCATAGAATGAAGAGACTGGCCAAAAGTATCAGCTGATTAGGTTATAAGATAATGAAATAAAGGATTAGTATGCCTTTAAAATTGATGGAGAAATTATAGTGGCAGGCATTAAATCTAAATAACTTGGCATATCCTGTAATGAATACTCAGTTGCGTATGATTTGTTGGGGAAATATTAAGAAAAGTATGGGAAGTAATGTGGGAATATACTAGTGACAACAGTCTTTCTTGGTAATGATGTTATATAGGCATAATTAAATTATATCAGACCTATAGTTTTGAAATTGTGTGCAAGAAATGGAGGTGGTGTAACTGAAATTAAAACTTAATACTTCTTAGTGTTGATATCATTTATGCAAACATAAGCTTATTTAGCTGATGCTTATAAAGAGTGGTGTGTGTGTTGTAATGAAGGTCAGAGTGGAATTTGGATAAAGAGTGAGCGTTGTATATGGCAGGTCATTCGTTTGCAGTTCTTGTTTTGAAGAGTATGGTTGTAGAAATGTTTTATTTATAAGTGAGGTATTTGGGCTCTTGAAGCAGTTGTCAAGAAGGATACTAAAAACTTTTTTTCCCAAATAGTGAACCAAATTACACTTAAAAGGCATTTAAACCTTAAGTGATATATAGCAGTCTAGGATAAACTATCACTATAGAACGAACTCCAGTCCTGGTAATAATAATAATTTAATATCTGTATTAATTATAGTTTTTTCAAAATGTATTCAAACAAACGCCTGTGATTCACATTTCTAATGTGATAAATATAGGTTCTCTGATTAGATGGGCACAAATATGAACCAGCATATTTGAATTTTCAACCTGATTTTGAGTAATTTAAAAATTGCTATTTATAATAAAAAAAAAAGGGTCATTTGCTTTCAATAACTCTGATAAAAAAAATACTATGGGAATAGCAAAATGGACAAATAAAAAAATTTATCTACTTAAGGTAACATAGGTTCTAAATTGTTTAGAAAATGACGTTGTCTGGGCCTCCAAAATTTGTTGTGATAAATGGAAGCTTCATACCCTACATGGATATAATTTCTCGATGAGTTAGCTGTGTAAAATCTTCTAGGGCTTTTCACCAGGATAGTGCATCATTAGCAATACATAGCGATGTTTCAGAGCCTGCCTCAGACTCCATCTTCCCCATAAGATGGAGCCTGAGGCAGGCTCCTGAAATGTTGCTATGTGTTGCTACTTACACACTATCCCGGTGGAAAAACCCTAGAAGGTTTTATGCTACCATTTTATGTTTGTATTGTCATGTTTACTGTTAGTCTAAATATAAACAGTAATCTTGAATCTTTGTGATATTGTTCTGTAAGCCTTCCAATCTAAGAATATTAGTAATAACTGTTAACACTTATTGTCATTTATTTTCCTGCCTGATTTTTCTTTAGTTATTTCTTGATTAATGTTATTACTTTCATAGTAGCAATTATGAAGATATTTGAGTACTTTGCATCTTTTTTCTGGCATCATAACTTTTCTATTTATTATTTGTGTGGCAAGCTTTTAGAGTTACAAATTATGTGTCATTTATTTTAGTTCTTGAATTTTTTATTTTAGTTCACAAATTGTTGCAGCTGTTATTAATATCCATTAATTGAACATAGTTCTGTAATATATTGTCATTCCTTATCAGTATATGTGTTTTTGTGATTCTAGGGGTTACTGTGACTGTCAGTGTAATATTTACACCTATAAGAAGCAGCATTTTACTGCCAAACATTTAGAAACCAACATTGAGGAGGAACCAGTCAGCTACAGGGAGAGATTAAAAAACAGAAAAACTGTCATCAAAGTTCTATCACCTGCAAAAGAAATTTATGGAAAACCAGTTACACAAGTTTACTTTTCTAAAACTGACAAGAAAATTAATTTAAGTCCATTAGTAGTCTCCACCAAAGAGAGTGGAAGACCTTTTACAAACCAAGTGCAAGATAAAGCATGCCAGAAGATTAATTCAGCAAAACAAATATTTTCTTGTAAAATTTGCGAAAAAACTTTTACAACTTCTTGGACTCTTAAAACACATTACAGGATTCATAGTGGTGAACGTCCTTTTTCTTGTGAAGTTTGCGGTAAGTCTTTCAAGCAGTCTGGACAACTTAAACCCCACCAGAAGATACATTTGGGCGAATGCTTATTTGATTGTAAGGTTTGTGGAAAATCTTTTATATCGTCTGGGAATCTTAAAAAGCATCAAAGAATTCATACTGGTGAGCGTCCATATTCATGTAAAGTTTGTGGAAAATCTTTCACAGAGTCTGGGGATCTTAAAAAGCATCAGATTATTCATACTGGTGAACGCCCATTTTGTTGTGATATATGTGGAAAATCTTATGCGCTCTCTGGACATCTTAAATTTCATCAAAAGATACATTCAGGGGAACGCCCATTTTCCTGCGAAGATTGTGGAAAAGCTTTTAAACATTCTTGTGCTCTTAAAAAACATCAGAGAATTCATACTGCTGAGCGCCCATTTTTTGTCAAGATTGTGGGAAATCATTTGTGCGTTCTGGAGATGTTAAAAAGCATCAGGCTATTCATTTCGGTGTACGTCCATTTCATTGCGATTTTTGTGGGAAATCTTTTAAACATTCTAGTAACCTTAATAGACACCAAAGGATTCATATGGTTTAACTCCTATTTTATTAAACTGTTAATCTTAAGGTAAATATAAGAATTTATGCTGGAAAGTGCCTATTTTCCTGTGTACATTTGTTTATGTACTGTGAAGATTGCAAAAAGTATTGCAGTGGTTAGTGGAATAGCTCCAAATCTGGGTGACCATGGGATGTAGAGTGATTTGTAATTTTATAAATTAAACTAGCATTTGCCCACTGCTTCACGTGTGTATTATTTGGTATGTGTAAAAATTATTTACCGTTTTATTCTATTACCACTTATTAACTTTGAGAGGAGTGAATTCTAAATCCATTGTTTAGTTATTGCCTTAGGTTTGGTTTCAAACTGATGGCCGAGAGTTTTGTTTAATTCATATTTTAATGTTATACAATTTATGAATTAGTAGAAAAGCTATCTGAAAAATTAAGTGTACTAATTTGTACATATAATTATTGTGAGAAAAAAAAATGTTTAGAAATGGTTTTATTTTTGTGATGTAAGTAGGTGTAACAATGTTAAAGAGAAATAAAATGTTACCTTTACCCTACTTAGTAGGTTGGTTACTGTAACACCTCTGAGTGCCATTTTTAAATGATGATACAGAGGACTGCACGATTTATTATTATTATCGATTTAATTGCAGTGGAATTAATATTCGGGTTTCAGTTCTCCCAGACATCTAAATACTACTTTTGATTTTAATTTTTAATATTTTCTTATATAATTGGTGTTGTTAAATCCCTCTCCCCATTTATTTTTCTGATTTATGAATTTTAATTTTCAAATTCCTTAAGGGATTTTTGGTACATTACTTACTCATTACTTCACTTGGTAATTTTTTCCGAATTCCTGACACGCTTACCAACAAAAGATAATTTTCCTACTCCCTTATGCATGAAATCGAGCGTCAACTTGTGGTCATGGTCCTGTTTCCCCTTACATGCACTATTCCTAATTCTTTGGACTAATATCCCACCATGCCCCTATCACCAACATATGCCCTGTATATTCCCAGCACTCTCTTTACCCTCCTACCTTCATCCAGTTATTCGCAATCCCAATTTAATATTCTGAAATATTTTTTTTTTTACTTTTGCTGTTAGGTTATTGATTTTTATTTTGACGATATGTTAGTACGATCAGTTATGTTAGCTATAAAATATAAATCTACTTGTATTAAAACTAATCGTGCACGGTATGACACGTTGAGAATTATTTTTAATTTCTTTTGCTTTTACATCACCTTACTACTATGGCCATTATGCAAGCCACATATAAATAATAATTCCAAATTGTCATTATTTGTTCATGGTACAGTGTATGTATTAATGCACGTTTGACTGAAGCTATGATTTTCGAATGTCAATATTATCTGAGGTTGTTGTTAGGTTGAAGTACAGCCTGGACCATTATGACAGTTGATAAGCTTTGTTGAAACATAAGAAATAATATGGATTTAGTTTTATAATTAATGCAATGCAGCATCAGGATATGAATCATTTCAATTTATCTTTGCTTTCAATGAAGCCGTATTATTGATGTTATTATTTTAGTCGCATATAAGTTCCTCCAGTAGGCCAAGATTCGATAGCGAAACAATGAATGTATTAATGCGCATGTGACAGAAGCCAAGTTTGTCGTTAAGTTGAAATGCAGCCTGGACCAGAATGTCAATTGACATGCTATGTTACAGCATAAGGCATAATGGATCTAGTTTTATAATTTATGTGGTGTAACATAAGGTGTTAAGATGTCAAATTAATTTTAATTTCATTGGTTGAATGTTGCTATTGCCATTAACTCAGTTACACGTATGGAGATAATCATCAGAAAATCAGGGTTATAAAGTTATTTCATAGGAAGAACAGTTTATTTTACTGCTAGTGGTTTGAACAGCAGCCAAAATTTGTACACACGTTTAAGAGTATTTGCACATGAGAGCCACCAAATATATGTTAATCAAATAAAGTCCATCCAAATAATAGACAGTACTGTAGAAGTTATTAAGGAAAAACTACGTACTTACCTGTTACATTTTTTTAAAACTTCTTTCTTCTTTTTTTTTTTTTTTTTTTTTTTTTTTTTTAAAAAAAAAAAAAAAAAATACCTGAATTTCTTAACCATAATGAAAACGAAAAAATATTGGCATGATAATGTTTTTTGTACTTCGTTTAACGTTCACGCTAGACATTTCGTACCAAAGACAATCTATGTCTACCACGTTAATAATTTAATGCATTTTACATGACAAACTGACCAGTTACGATTTAAATTAATGTTGATTACGTTTGATTCACGTATTCCATTTACTTTAGACTACTACAGTTTAGAAAACTGAGTAACGAAAGTAAAAAAAATAAAACTGAATCCAAAGTTTTGTGAGATTATTGTGAAAGGATTGCGCGTCTGAAGTGCAATGTGATCGGCAGTCCATAATTATGTAAAAATATCAAAGTTTTTAATTGTTTGCTCCTTCCCACGGTACGCTCATTAGCTATTTTCCCAGAATTTGATTGGCACCCTTAGCTCTAAAAACGTGAAAACCACATCCAAATTGCTGCGGTACTTATTGCACAAAACCCGTTAAAGTAAAGAGACAAACACAGCTTGCTTACAGATATATAATAGTATAGATACATCAAAAGTTAATGAAGTAAAAGAATGAAAAAGTATATAATTATATTAGTAATTTTATATTGTATTAAGGATTGATAGAATATGTTATAACTTGTTTTATCAGAAACAATATCTGATGGTTGATCAATCAAAAAACAAAAAACAGCAGTTTAATGAATTCACTATTATATCACTAAATTTTAATTCAAAATTCTCGATTTCATTGACCTGTTCTGAGGTTGGGTTGTTTATAAAATTGTTTTGTGGTAGAAATCAATATAATGTGCATATAACCAGCCCACGGTGTTCTGAAACTACTAGGCTGCAGTGTAGAGCATCATATTGTCCTAATTTGTTACAAATAATAACTTGTAACACACTTTTGCAATTATATACAGCTCAGCTTGTCCAAAGATTCAAGAAATCTCATACACAGCTTACTAACTTTCAGCTCAAATATGCTTGTGTTATTCATAAACCATAAATTCATAATCAATTGGAATGTCCTTAGTGGGCAGCTCAGTTAAGTTGAAGGTATAGGAGACATGTCTATCATTACAGAAGTCAGTGAAAATTAAAACAGGTAAAAAATTAGAAAAATCACAATTTTTGCAATCTATTAGCTGCTGTTTCATAAAATTCTTCAATTTTATATTAAAAATTATTTTTATGGAATTTTCTGTTATATTCTTGAACATATGAATTGAATGCAGTTGTATTCTTTTTAGTATGGCATTAAACAGCTTAACTGATATATAGTAAAAAAAAATTGTTCACAACTGTGTTTATATCCAATGATATCTATGTTTTCTGTAGTTCATAGTACTGTATAAGACATGGTGGAAGGAATATATGGAGACGACGCAAGAGGACCTTCACTATGCATTGAAGTGAAGCCGGGTGGAGGAGGAGTGGGGGGCTAGGCCTATCCCATACACAAATGGGGTATATGCACAAAAACATCAAGGGGACTCTATGCATAAAATGTAACACAGCAATCTGGTGAATGGATTATTCTGTAACTCGATGAGACAAATAAAAAATGAAGAATAATTTTTTTGATATCATACTTAGTTTTCGAGATATTCTGTCTCTAACGTGAAATGGTTTGGTTGAAATTCAGAAGAAAAA
>JARYHS010015254.1:0-24999 GCA_031002005.1 Vandiemenella viatica
CACACATACATTTCTGCTCTTCATGATCTTTTAAGTTTTTGTAGCATTTCATTGGTACAACACAAGGTATTTTACCAGCGCTGAACTCACTATACAAAAATTGATGAAGGTGTATTTTGTTACCCATGCACTGAACATGTCCAATCCATTTGAGTTGGTGACTGATGATGAGCACTTCAGTGCTATACATTTGCGCCATTTCGAAAACTTTAATGTTGGACAAATAATCATCTCGTTTGATGTTCATAATTGAGCGAAGTTTCTGCTGGTGATATCACTCCATTTTCTTAATGACATGGTGTTAGAGTCCATGTCTCACATCTATACAGTAACATCAAGTCAACAACAGCACAGTACTCCAGCAGCTCGGGAACACCCGTTGGGAGAGATGTCGATACGTTATGTGTGCCACGCGAATTCTACTTTCTACATTATTTTCTGAGGTACACCCTCTTGAAAGAATGCTCCAAAGACAGTAAAAGTTGTCTACCTGCTTGAGGGATGTGCTAGAGATGGTAACATCAAAGTCTGGAATGGTAGCTTCAGGGGCACGTTGCACTAACCCTTTAGTTTTTTGAGTGTTGATGGTCAAAGCAAATCGATCATGCACACTCTGGAAGTGGTTAATGGATTGTTGAATCTGTTCACGAGTATGTGCCAAAGAGGCGTTGTCATCTGCGTACTGTGTGATCCGCATTATCTGTGTGAGGGCAGTTAATCTTAATGAGTTGATTCTGGCCATATTATAGAGTACACCATCAAACCGATATCTGATTTTTATACCTACATTGGGAGTAAATGGTGTTTCATGGTGCATAGTTGCTCATATTTACTAGGAAAAAAGTGTAGGAGCAAGTACGCAAGCCCTGTTTTAAACCATCTGTGAAAGGGAATTTTATCACTTTGATTAAGAACCTTACCAACCATGTCATCAAGGTGTACTGTACTCACTACAAAAAAGATAAATAAAAAAAATAATAAATAAATAATTAAAAAAATCAGAGCAGCTGAATTTTTCTTAATACCATCCACATTCAAAATCTATGCACAATATCAAAGCTTTCTGTTGGTGGCTTTTGTTGTTCTCTGCATTTCTCTTGAAGTTATCTGGCACAAAAGACCATGTCTATGGCGCCCTTTGGTGTACAGAATGTCACCCTGCAGCTGTTCACAATCTTCTCTCATTTTTATCCTCTTTTATGTCCCTATGTCATCAGGAAATAACATAATTTCTGACAGTAAACCATCAAGGCAATCATTCATTAGGATTATGAATAACAATTGTCTCAATAAACTGTCCTCTGGCACTCCCATATTCACTTCAACCTTTTTTGATACTGCATTTCCTACTCTAATTCTTTGCTTTCTGCCTTGTAAGAATTCCTCTACCCAGCAAGTCACTTTTTCATCCAATCCACTAGATTTCAGTTTATATGAAACCATTTTATGGATCACTCTGCAAATGCCTTAGAAAGATCTAGTGCTGCAGTATCAACTTGGCCTCCCTTGTCCAATAATTGAAATGTCTTGCTTCTAGCCAGTCATTTGAGATTCACATGACTATCCTTGCCTAAAGCCATAGTGTTCATTTGCAAGCTGCTTTCTTTATCACAGACATTTCTGATGTAGTTGTATACAGGGGCGGATCCAGGATTTTGGTTTTGGGGGGGGGGGGGCGCCTTGGTGTGAGTGAATTTTGGTTCAGAGGGCTAGCTTCAATGGATTTTGGTTGGGGGGGGGGGGCTTGAGTCGGCCATGGTGTAGTCTTTGTAGCCTCCTCGGGCCTCGAATCCGTAGAGTTAAAAAAAAAAAGGTCTCAAAATTACAATGTCGGGGGTGGACCCAGTTACTTTTTGGGGGGGGGGGGCTTGAGCCCCCTAGCCCCCCGCCCTTGGATCTGCCCCTGGTTGTATATTATTCTCTCCATCAGTTTGCCTATTACTGATGTCAAACTAAATGGCATGTAATTTTCAACCCTATTTGTCACCTCTCCTTTATGAACAGTAACTGCTATCACTCTTTGCCCCAGATAAGGTACAATATCGTGTCCCACTATCTTTAACACATCTGTATGTACATTATTTACACTGGTCCCTTTGCTCTTTTTTCAACTTTCTCAGTTCCTTCATAATATCCTCAGAATATATTTCATGATAGTTTCTAATGGTCTCATTAAATCAACCACTCAATCTCTCTTCCATTTTCAAATTCTCAGGAACCCATTATTATCTATGATTGTCTGAATATCTTCCTTCCCTTCTGTTTTCTAACAAAGCCATACAAATTTCTAGATGCTTCGGTCAGTGGCCCCCCTGCACCAATAATATTCTTTATAAACCCATATTTAGCTTCCCTGTTATTAATTGATGTTTATTTGTTTTAAGTATTCCCTGCTGCCTTGCTGTCTCTTAACTCTGGAATGTTCTCTTCTCACAAAATTATTTAACCTCCTCACCTCCCTACTGTATTATGTCACTTTTGTACTTCTCTTTATCTTCTGTTTTTAACCGACTTCCAAAAAAAGGAGGTGGTTCTCAATTCGTCTGATTTTTTTTTAATGTATGTTCAGCAATATCTTTGCCAATTTTTAACCGATTTAAATGAAATTTTTTTTAGTGGATAGGGTATACCTCCTAAGTGGTACTGTATTTATTGAGAAAACACCCCTTCTACCCTTCTACACCTCTTAATGTTATACAAACCCACATTTTTATCCAATTTCTTTGGAACTTTGGACATGTATAGTCAAAAATAAAGAGAAAAATACTGTCAACTTTTGGTTTGAAAAACTGAATCCCTCTACCCCTATCCACCCCCTTAATTTTTGCCAATGTTCTTTATAAAAAGCTACAGTCGACACCGTTTGACTATTTACCATCAAAGTTGTCATATACATGTAATATTTCATGGAGAAGGATTCTGGCCAAAAAAATAAATACCATCCCTTCTACCCCTTTCCAACACTTAATTTTTATACAATTCACATTTTGCTATCCGATTTGGATGGAACTTTGGACATGTATGGTCATGTATAGAGATGTATAGTCAAAAATAAAGAGAAAAACACTGTCAACTTTTGGTTTGAAAAAACTGAACCCCTCTCCCCCTATCCACTCCTTTAATTTTTGCCAATGTTCTTTGTACATTTAACTGATCTCCATTGTAGTTGGCATATACATGTAATTTTTCATGACGAAGGTTTCTGACAAAAAAAATTAAAAAAACACCACAACTTCCCAATTACACCCCTTAATTTTATAGAAACCTAAATTTCTTACATGATTTTGATTGAACTTTGCACATGCATACTTTAAAACAAAGAGAAAACTCCTATAAACATTTGATCTGTCAAAGTTCAACCCCCTCTACCTCCTTCCACCCCCTTAAATTTTGTCAATGTTCTTTATAAAAAGCTACAGTCACCACCGTTTACCATGAAAGTTGGTGCTTATTTGTATTTTTTCACGAAGATGATTTCTGACAAAAAAATAAATAAAAAAACCACCCTCTCTCCCCATTAAACCGCTTAATTTTTATACAAAGCCACAGTTTTTATCTGGTTTAGATAGAACTATGCACACTTTTACTATAAAACAAGAGAAAAATAATGTTAACTTCTGGTTTGCAAAAACAGAACCCCTCCATTTCCACCCCTTGATTTTTTAATTTTTTGTTTCTAACAAGCTCCAGTCAACACTATTTGACCAATCTTTATGAGTGTTGGCACATATATTTTTTTTTTTTTTTTTTTATGGAGAAGATTTCTGACCAAAAAACCCAAAAACTACCCCAGCTCCCCTTATACACCACTTAATTTTTGTACAAACCCACATTTTAATCTGATTTTGGTCGAACTTTGCATGTGTATACTTTAAAACAAATAGAAAAAGAATAATTCTGTCCATATCACTTTCATAAAATGCAAACCCTATGCCCCTTTCTACCCCTTTAATTACTGTCAATGTTCTTTATATTAGGCTACAGTTTCTATCTGATTTTGAAGAAAGTATGTACATGTATACTTCAAAACAAACAGAAAAATACTGTCTACATTTGGTTTTGTGGTATGACAGAGTCGCCCACAATGAATATAATTAAATAATTTAATTAATATTCAGATTTTCTTTATAATATTCAATTTTGTAAGTTGTAAATATCATAAATAATAGGGATATTGCATGGGAAAATAATTGTATATTAAACCCGGGCAGCCAGAGTTATCATTATTATAATTTTAATTTCTACAAAACTTGCTGCTCAGTAATATAGTGGATATGGGAAGTTGGAACTGCCATTTTCAAACGCTCAGAGACTGGGACAATGGCAAGTTTCGCCGCCACAAAGCAGAGGACGTGCGCAAACCGTTAGTCGGAAGGTCCACTGACCTCGCACCCCCGCCCGGTGTCTTGAAGGTCGACCAGAATAGGCGCGAGCGGACAGCAAATACCAGCTACGATATGAAACACGTGACGATGGACATGTATCGATGCACCAATCATGAACGTTTATAGGGGTTCACAAATGTTAATTCAAGGGATTCTGTTGCATGTGGCGAGTGGGAGATGACTTTTCCGAAGAAGAAGAGAAGAGGCCATTTTTGACTACACTTGCTGTCGGGACGAGCTACTGTGCAGACGTGTCAGCCGACACACTCTCGTCCAGTGATCAGTGACTGTCTGATCACATTTTCTTGCTCTGGGGAGCTAGAAGTTGTATGGCATGCCCGCCATAATCTGGAAGCTGTTGTGGTAACGCGGTCGTATCCGCTAACCTGGCTTTTGCAGCTGCAGTGGCACTGTGCGTGTCACACTTCATCACGACGATGCAATCTTGGTAAAGTACCGACGCATACGGTCACAGTTCATTGGGTTTTGACAAGACTTGCGAGCCCTTAAGCGGCACTGAGATAAGACTCTGCTCCCGTCATAAAATCACTGAGCTAGCTAATTTTCACTTTTAACTTCAAATTCTAAGTATCTTGCTAATTTGTGTAAATTCAAGACGATGCTTTTTAACTTTATATGGCGCCCATGAGATACTCTTTTTGTGGTAAATGTTAACTTCAATTTGATGGCCTCTGTTGCCACGTTGATAATATGTTGACTTTGCTAATTGTTGAAATATTTAATTCAGTTTTATGTTTGCTTTTCATCGGCGGATTGTAAACGTCGGGTATTGCTTGTTTTTGTTGTCTTTGGAATCTGTTTAACATATAGTTAACTATTACCCGGCCTTGTATAAGCCATAAGACTCAATAAATTGGATATGATTTTATGTACAATATTCATGGTTCTAGTTCACCTTTTTGCAACCATTAAATCATTTTCAGATTAATAATTAATAAAATAAGAACCACAAACACCCCTTCTATACAGTTTAGATAAGCCAAACCCCTCGTCCCCTTTCTACAAAGCTTTTCCCCTCCAGAAAGCTACAGTTTCTATCCGATTTTTGAGAAAATTGGCACACATATACTTTAAAACATACAGATTGATTGTTTTAAAATTAGGTTGCAGAAGCCCAACCACTCTTCCCTTCTAATTTCCATTGTTCTTTATACAAACTCACAGTTTTTATCAGATTTCGATGGGACACTGCACATGTATACCCAAAAACCAGGAGAAACATATTGTCTACATTCTTTTTACAAGACTCAACCACTCACTCCCTTACCCCATTTAACTTTTTCAAATGTTCTTTACACAAAGCTACAGTTTTTATCTGGTTTCTACGGAACTTTGCACATGTATACTTTAAAACAAAGAGAAAAATACTGTCCACACTAGCTTTACAAAAACCAAACTACTCTTCGCCTCCACACCACTTTATTGTTTTTTATACATACCTACAGTTTTAGAAATTTACACACATATACATTAAATCAATCAGAAAAGGCAGTCTACATTTGGTATACAAAAGCCCAATCCCTTTACCCCTATCCATTTTAATTTCCAATGTTCTTTACAAAAATCCACAATTTTAAATCCCGTCAAAATCAGTTAAGCTATTTCTATGTCATCGCAGAGTATTGATAAAATAAATTTGTCTCAACTTGTACTTCAAATTTCAACTGGGACCCTAAGCTTTCACATTGTGAAAATCAATTAAAAATCTATATTTTCTGTGTGGTGCTGGAACAAACAAATATATTCCAGAGACAGATTCGATTATTGAGTAGCAACTGTTATGATTAGTTCGAAACACAGCCTGAACCCAGATGTAAACTGACATTCCTTAACACATCTTCCAATTCACCCTGTTCTGGAAGTTATTGGGGTATATAAAGACAGATTTTTTTTGAAAGCAAGCACTTTAACCACTGAGCTACCAGGAATTTTGCAAAATGAGAACTGTTGTGGCATATTTAAAATACAAAAAAACTATAATGCCACTAAAAATTTAAAAATAAAATAATTGCTTGAAAAACATAGAAACTGCCTTCAAAAAAAGTACACTAAATATTTTAAAATAACTATATACCTTGCTTAGAAGAAAGTAAATCTAAATGGTCAATATTTTACAATAATTAGTTATTTTTGTAGTCGGTGCCAGCCAAAGCAAGAAAAACAAAAAGATAGAAACAATAATGAGTAACAATAAACATAAAAAATCATGTTATTACTTACCTACAATTAATGCTAGAAACATGTTTCGACAAAACTAAAACATACAGATGATACACCGATATTATACTAACTGCAAAGTGTTACTGCATGATGCATCCTACCAACTAACACTGTAGTGCCGGATATGTGTCTGGACGACCAACAAGGCTGAATCACATATTAAAATATTGTTAGTTCATTTCCCTAGGCTGTCTCTCCCAATAACACTATCTGCCTCATGACATTCTGTAAAATGTTTGGAATTTTTGTTCGTACTCCCTGTTTCACCTCAAACACAAAATAAAGTTCAGTAATTCAATCTTTGTGATTTGTCAGCTGGCACTGACTCCGAAAATAACTAATTAATCTAAAAATTTCAATAACAGTAATGTAAAATATTTACCATTTAGATTTACTTTCTTCTAAGCAAGGTATAGTTATTTTAAAATTTTTAGTGTACTTTTTTTGAAGGCTGTTTTTATGTTTTTAAACAATTATTTTGGAATAAACATTTCCTCCCCTTTTTTATTATCTCTGTGAACTCTTCCCACTTTGTCTCTACTATACTTGTGTTATCCTTTCATATGCTGAACCTCCCCCTGAAATTTCTATTTAGTTCTGAAATTTATGTCTTTTTGTATCTGTACCTATTTCCCCATTCAATTTTGGTTATGGTTTACTGAATCTCCCAATATCCATCACAATTGGATTGTGATCATTATTACTTCAGTTTTTTGAGATCCCTCATGGTTTTTATCAGGCTTTATTGAAACGTTATCCAACATGTTTGATCCACTTATGTTCTTTCACATTATATTTTTCTGTTGTGTTGTAGCTTAGTATTATTTAATATCTGTGTATGTACTGTGTGTAATTAGTTCGCATGATTGGTCACTGAGTAGCATTTTAGACTAGTAGTACACTTTCATATGATATTTGCCTTTTGTGCTGTAGCTTATTTATGATTTCTGTGTATTTTCTGCGTTAACATAACAGTTGCTGTAGAAATGACAAACCAGTTATTTATTTGTATTCAGTTGACAGCATTTCCATCAGTTTTCCCAATTGACTGTTAAGTCTTAAACCTCTTTGTTGCTAGAGATAGCTGAATCACTGATTCATACAGACACTCATAAGTTTTCCTCTATTTTGTGTATTAGATCTTTCTAGATTGAGGCTATAGAGTAAGAAACCAGAAACATTAGCTCAGTGAGCTGTAGTTCGTGTGGGAAATTATGTTGTTCAGTTTATTTGTTTCAATTTTTTGTCAAGATAGTAGGAACACTCATTTGACCTATCAGCTCACACAGGTTTGCTGACAAAAGTCACACAAGCACATACATATATAAAAAAAAAAACTAAATCATTAGCAAATGAAGCCTATAGCATATGTATTCTGGTGAGGGGACAGTGGCCTTGATCCAAGGTGTGATGCAGACCATCCCAGATGACACTGAGTGATAGGAATGCAGCTAATTGTGTTTCATGCCACATGTCAGTTCCGGTGATACATGACATTGCAATCTGAAACTATCCTCTCTCCTCCAGCTGCTGGCTTAAAAGTAGAACTCTGAAACCAGTGATAGTCAGATTTCTGAAGAAGTAAGGATTACAGTATCATGCAGATAACATATTGTGTACATCTGGTCCAGACCTAAAGTGAGGGTCTGAATCAGAGAATAAGGCAACTCTGTGATGATCTTGGCTGGGAATTCCTTGACCTTCACTATAGATAAAGCCTGCAATGTTCCCTTGAATAATCATGTATACACTAACTACAAGAATCAGCATCTGTGTCATGTAGAATTTGGAATGGCTTAGATATTAATAAGGTACTGCAAAATAACTGTAGCTTATGAAGTGAAGGAAAATAGGGTACCAGCTTTTGGAAAATGCCAGCGATGCTCATGTTTTAGATGACTCATTTTTTTAAAAAAAGAACTGGCGAAGTGTGTGAACCAAATTTAACGCAACTTTCAATAGTGGGTTGATGATTTGGCAGGGAGTAACATTGACTATTTTTTAACCTGGAAATATTCAAGGCTCTGTGCAAAAATAACACTTCAAAATTCTTGACAAATATGAATGAAGTTGCAGGCACTAGCTGGTCTTACATAATTGTTAAAACTGCATCAAAATACTTCATGTAGACTTCACATTATAAGAAGATGGACAGGCAGAGAGTGACAGAAATTTTTTTAATTTTTTTAAATCCTATTAGAGACAAAAAATTACTGAAGTTAATTAAAATGGGTTCAGCCTTTTTGACGTGAATGAGTAACATAGTTATAAATTTTCAAGTTTATAATAATAAGGGATAGATAATTAATGATTTTTATACTCCTACCAGAACTGAGAATTTTGTTATTGCATTTGATTTGAGTCCACAAGGATCGCTATCATGGACATAGTTGTGGGTACAAATAGTAATTAATATAGAGATACAGAGGAGAAGAAAAGAGAGATGAATAAAAATTGTTAAATTTAACAACAAACATTGGATACCAATGATAATAATAAAAATATAAAAATGAAACCATTATACAATTCTTAACAGCATATAACATCTTTTTACTAGCAGGAGGTATACTGATAAGCTAGAACATTATGGCTATTTATCTATTATCGATATAAACCTGTCCAGCTGATAGCAGCATCACCTGACAAGGAATGACTACTAGTCACACACACGCATGGTGCATGTAGTATCAGTGAGCATGCTATTCGTGTTTAGAATGGGGAAGGCATGCGATCAATCTGAGTTTAACCGAGGGAAGATTGTGATGGTCCAGAGGCTCAGCACAAGCATTTCAGAAACTACACGACTTGTCTGGTGTTGAAGGTGTGCTGTGGTGATTTTCAACTAGTGGCAAAACCAATGTGAAACCAAGTCTACACGTCGAGGTCTTGGGCGGCTACACGTCATTACAGATGTCGGACATCATAGGCTGGGCACACTGGTAAAACAGGACGTGCAGTGAACTGTGGCGGAACTAACATCAGACATTAATGGTGGGCAGAGTTCAAGTATGTTTGAATACAGTGTACTGAACACTCCTAATGATGGGCCTCTGCAGCCGACGACCCATGCATGTGCCAATGTTAACACCACGACATCGGCAACTGCAACTGAAATGGACGTGTTACCATTGCCACCGGACGTTTCACAGTAGCAGAGTGTTGCATGGTCTGATGAATCCTGATACCTTCTAAATCATGCCGATGGGAGAGTGTGAATCTGTAATTTTCCAGGGGAACAGCTTCTTGACACCTGTACTGCGCGACGGGGACAAGCTGGCGGCAGCTCAATTATGCTCTGGGGAATATTCACGTGGGCATCCATGGGTCCAGTGGAGCTCAAGCAAGGCACCATGATGGCCAATAAGTATTGTACACTGGTTGAAGACGACGTACACCCCTTCATGACGACCATGTTTCCCAATGGCAGTGGCATTTTTCAACAAGATAATGCACCATGTTACAAGGTCAGGAGTATGATGGAGTGGTTTGAGGAACACAGTGGCAAGTTTCAATTGATGTGCTGGCCCCCCAACTGTCCAAATTTGAACCCCGTCAAACACATCTGGGATGTGATTGAATGTGGCATCAGAGCTCATTGCCCCCCTTCCCCAGAATTTACAGAAATTAGGTGTCCTGTGTGTGCAGATGTGGTGCCAACTCCAAAGGCCTCATTGCTTCCATGCAAAGATGCTTTGCCGCTGTTATCCGTGCCAAACTGGCTGTTAGGTAGGTGGTCATAATGTTCTGGCTATTCAGCTATTCATAGGATAATGTCTAGCAGTAAATAAGGTTAAATTCAGGAAAATATGAAAAGCATTTTTGATTGACAACTCCTTCTGCTCCATCAAAGAACTTCTTCAAAGCTATCAACAAAAATATTGCCAATTCTTTGTATATATGTACGGTACTTGATTTAATTTAATATAATTGTAATGGAGTACAAGCTGTGGTATCAATTTCCTCACTCACATATTGATCCCTATCTTATTTTTATTCTTACTTTTTATCTTAAATTCTTTGAGAGTAATTTTCCCACCCATCTATTTTTTCCCCTTAACAGATTTTAATTTTAAATTGTTTCAGGGTCTTTGGTAAACAATTCAGCATTTTGCTTGATAATTTATTCTGATGCCTGGCTCCCTTATGCTGGAAATCAAATAAGAACTTGTGGTCAAGGTATTTTTTCCCTTCCATGCACCACTGTTAGTTTTTCACTAATATTCATCCAAGCCTCATCACTTATCATCACCATCATTGTCTGTGCTGACCCATACACTCACTCTCCAGTACTACACTGAATATTCTATAAATAACTTCCTTGTGGGTTGCTAGAAAAGAACTTTCATCCCTTAAACACTATAATACAATGGAATAGGAAGAATCACAGTGAGGCCATATTAATTTGGAAAGGAAAGATGAAGTGATGAGACCAGCAGGACAAATAAACATGCTACAATCACAATAAAAAAAGAAACATTTGACTGAGATTGTGCAGACACCCACGGTCAATACATACACATGAAAGAGGTTTAGATCGTTACAAATGGAGTGTAGTTGGTGGTGGAGCAAAAATAATATCAGTGGAAAATGTTGGTCATGTCAAAGACAATAAAATAAAATGGGAATGAGTAAAATAAGTGAAAAATTATTTTAAAGTTTAAAGATAAATTTATTTATTTATTTCATGTCAGAAACATACATATTTATACAATAACAAGCATAAAATTATACTATACCAAAATTGGGCCACTTCAAGTGCATTTTCTGAGGTCTTTTTGACTTCTGTGCAGGAGGTTGGACACAGTCTACACTGGAATAAGTGGTAAACAGTCTGATCTCCACAGCCACACTTGACATTATCGACCTCAGCATAGCCCCACTTGCTAGGTTAACCTTGGGTCTGCACACACCTAATTTCAGCCTATTCAGGGACTTCCATATTTGCCATATTTCCACAGTTGTAGCCTGGCTTTTGCAGTTGTAGTCGTAAGTTCCTTTGATGTTCTTACAAAACTTTTACTGGACTTCGGTCTTTGCTTGTGTGGTAAAAGCCCATGCAGTGGATGAGTTCTTTCATGATCCACTTTCTTCCTTTCCTTGTTTGCTGCTAGTCTCTTCGAACTGAAGGTAGAGCTATTTCTGCAAGGTGGTGTAGCCGTTCAACTGGAGTGGATTTTAAACAGCTTGTTATGATTCTGCAGGAATCATTGAGAGTTGCATCCACCTTTTTGGGATGAGTTGTATCATGCAGGATAGGAATAGTTTGCATCCAAATAATAGTGTTAAGGCAGAAGTTTGGATACTTTGAGGTTGGCTACCCCATTGTGATACAGCCAGTTTTCTAAGAAGATTGTTCCTGGTGAAAAGTTTCAGTTTGAAATTCATGCAGTGTTTTCTGAATATAAGGGATCTGCCAAGAATCACTTCTACATATTTTGGAGTTTTGCAATGTTCCAGTTCAACCCAAGACCATATTACATTTAAGCTATGAATGGCTTCTCTATTCCATAAATGAGAAGCACATACCTGTGTCTTTGAAATATTTTGTTTAAACTGGTTTTTGCTATAGTAACTTGATAAACCTTCAAGAGCATTAGCAAGGGTGCTCTCCACTGATTCAGAGGCCAGAGCAAGATCATCAGCATACCGGAAACTGGTGTTGGATGCTATAGGCAAATCATTGGTATATATGTAAACCAGAACTGGGGTTAGCTCACTTCCTTGTGCTTGATCATTCTTCTGTAACCTCCAACAAGTAAACTGTCATTGGAAGTCAATGAAAAATCTGCAATTCTGGAGAAGAGTGGCAATAGACTTAATAAGACTGTAATTCCTGGTCAGGTTGTAGAACAACTGATGGTTGACAGTTTCATATGCTGCCAAAAAATAACAAATACCACTCCTGTCACCCTACGAGCTTTGAATCCTTCTTGTGCAGCTTTCATCAGTGACGACTGCAGATTGCTGAGGTATAAACAAAGTATCAACAACAGGCAACAGGTTTAAGATTATTGTTTCTAGCAATTTGTGAAGGTGACATAGATGTGCAACTGGTCCAAAATTCTTTGGGTTATTTCCTTCTTTGTCAGGTTTAAGCACAGCAATCACTCAGCTCTTCCACCATACCTTTGGATTTTGACATCCGCTCATATAGTTCTTAAGGACCTGAAGGATCCATTTCTTTGTTAATGGGCCAGAGTTCTTAATTTGCTCTGTTCTAATATATTTCAAGCATGCTGATTTTCCATTTTTTGTATGTTTCTCATGGCCTTCTTTAACTCTTCAATTTTTAATGGTGTTGTGAGGTTGTTACTCTCCTCCCATTCTTCTTTTTGCAGTTTGGCCATTTTGGATACGAGGTAGCTTTCTCACTAATTAGTGACTGGTGCACTCTACATCTACATCTATATCTATACTCTGATAATCACAAATACTGTGGGTGGCAGAGGGTGATAAGCAGCAATCCTAATTCAATGCATTCCAATCCCGAACAGAACTAGGAAAGAAAGAATACATAAATGTATCAGTACGGCATCTTATTTCTTGAATCTTATCCCTCCTGTCATTGTGACCTAAATAGGTTGGCAGAAGAAGTATTTTGTTGCACTCGTAAATTTAAGATTTTTACATGTTCTCCAACAAATTCAAATGAAAATGATGTCTTCTGTCTGCCAAACAATCCCAGCAAAACACACATATCAGCTCTTTGACACATACGTAAGGACTATAACTAGCGGTCATGAATTGAGCGGCTCTCCTCTGTACTTTTTTTAACGTGTCAATCAATCCCTTGCAATACGGATCCCCAATTCCACAACAGTATTCCAAATGCAGACACACTAGTATTTTGTACACTATTTTCTTTGTATAAGCATTACAACTTCTCAAAATATGACCTATAAATCGTAGTTTACAATTAGCTTTGCCCACAACGGAAGTTATGTGCAAGTCCCATTTCATGTTGCATTGTACTGTTATGCCTAGATACTTCAGGGAATCCACCGTGTCAACAACTAAATTGTTAACTTTGTACTCATGAGCAAACAGGGTCTTTTTATAATTTATTTGCAATACCATGCACTTTTTGCAGTTAAGTGTAAGCTGCCAGTTACGGCACCATTCCAACATAACATCCAGATTGCACTGAATTTCTAAGCAATTGTCAGAGCATCTCACTTCCCTATAAATAAGTGCATCATCAGCAAAAAATTGCATCTTGCAATTAACGTTGTCACCGAGATCATTTATAAAAATTAAGAAAAGCAGTGGTCCTATTACACTTCCTTGAGGAATGCCCGAAGTAACATCTAGCTTAGAAGAGGCTTCTCCGTCAACAACGACATACTGTGCCCAACCAGTTAGAAAATCACGTATCCATTAGCAAATCTGATCTGGTATACCGTACGCTTGAATCGTCACTAAGAGTCGGTTGTGTGGTACAGAGTCAAAAGCTTTCTGAAAATCCAAGAAAATAGCATCAACTTGTGATCCTGCATCAACAACTTTCATTAAGTCATGCGAAAATAGAGCCAGTTGCGTTTCACGCGATCAGTTCTTCCAGGTTCTTGCCAGTGAAAGAATTTTTAAATTCAGTGTTAAATACAGTAGCCTTGTCGTGGCTGTCATCAACTTCCTGACAGTCTTGTAGTCGGGCCAGCGTTAGGGGGAAGGGGGAGAGGTAAGTGGGGGAAAAGTACCCCGGGCCACCGAAGAGGGCCCACTGGCCCAGGTGACTAGCTACATAGAAATCAAACACAACCTATAAAATCTGCACCAATGATTTTGAATATTTTTGTATTAAAATTTTCTGACTTTTTTCCAAAAAGTTTTGTTTAAAGTAAAAAATTTTGTTGGGAAAAGGGGAGGGGGCGGGGAGGCTAAGAACACTTACCTGGGGCCCAAGAATCCTAGCGTCGGCCCTGGGTGCATTATTTGGTTGGCAGTAATATGATGATGCACTTTAGTCTTAGTTGGATCATTGTTTAGATGCTTCAGAAGCCTCCATATTTTATGCTTGTCTCTTGCAAAATCTATTTCTTCATCAGTTTTAATCCATTGATTTCTTTTTGTCTCTCTTATAGTGCAAATGAGTTTGTTTCCTGCATCCACCGTTTCTTCTCTAAAAGAATAATCTTTAAATAAATTGCTGTAGCAAATGAGTAGAGAAGATTTTTCTTATGTGAGACCAGGAATTTTAGATGTCTAGAACAGCAAGGGATAGGCATTCTGGAACATCTCTTTACAGCCGTGGTGAAGATGTCGAAGTATTCTGGTGTTGGTTCTATACAGAGTACTTCTGTATCCAACGATTGTGAGAATTCCAGCCAATTGGCCTTCCTGAAGTTGCAACTTCTGTGATTTAAATTTGGCAAATATTTAGCACATTATTTTTGGCCTATGCTGTGAGTTATGTATTGGGGAACTTTAGTGGCTGATACTGCGGCTACTGAATATGAGCTCAAGGTTGAAACCACGCCTCTACTGGTCACTGTTGAATGATGCAGGTAGCTTTGCACCATGGATTAGAGCAAGATGAATAGTAGAACCAAAATGTATCAAAATTTTTAAATCATGCTACCATGTGGTGTGTCTATCAAGGTGAGTGAAATTCAGATGGTCAGTATTTCTGAAACGTTATCACGAGGAGATAAATGTTTGACCAAAAAAAGTTATAACTGTGTATCCATTTTATTAATTTCAATAAATACTATAGCTGTTTGTGTTTGAAATTCATTCAACCAAGCATGGTGGGTGAGCAGTAATGCTCTGGCTTCACATTTGGATGGACGCAAATTTGAAGCCCCATACAGCCATCCAAATGTGGGTTTTCCATTGTTTCACAAAATCACTCCAGGTGAATGCAGGGATTACTACCCATTTCTTGCCTCTAGTGATGTTGATGAAGTGTAATCCTAGGAAAGAAAGAAGAAATTGAATTGATATCAACTGGTGGGACATCTCTCATTTTACTAGCGGATTTAGCCAATTTGTAAAATTTAGTGAAATGTATTTACCTGCAAAAGCAATAAAAGTTACATGATTTTTCAGTTTTCTCTGACAGTAAAGTTTCTTCTATTGTGGAATTGGGAGAAGTGGAAAATTGGATTATCAGTTCAAATTTTATGTTTGTTGGATGGATGACATTAAATTTCAACATTTGTGAGTTTAAATGAGATCTTTTTTCATGCTGCAAATCAGGATCAAAACAACTTTTCCTATATTTATAAGCACTAGGATGTCAATAATACAAATCAAGCCAAAAGTATATTGAATAAGTGATCTGTTATAGTTCCAATAAATACCATATGATAATAGTAACAGTCACACTGCTATTAGCCACTGAAAACTAGAAAGGATACAGAAAATGAACCTTTTTAAAGTGTATCCTAATCCTACTGCCTTCATCTGTGTTGACAGGTTTACTATCCCTATCATTCCTTGAAAGATAAACACTCTAATACCAAATTTCAATATGGTATATCTCCACATTTTCTGCTTTCACACACAACTTTTAGTATCTGTCAAAGAATTGTACTAATCTCTTGAAGTTTAGATTAACTGCTTCCATGTAATGTCTTTTTAACATTCTCCATTATGAAAGATGATCACAAATTAAATTAAAAATGTGAAAATATGATAGTGTTGTGCAGCTATCAGATGCCACCAATGTTGTAAAATTAATATAAATCTCTTGAAACATTAGTTAATTCATTTTTTGTAATGAGTTTTTAGCATTTCAGCTTCTTTCTGTTGTAGAAAGTTGCACGAAATTTGTGATAACTAAGTATTTTGCACTTGGTCATAAATAAATATTCCCACCATGTTTGATCAATCAAGGGAATCAATTATTTTCTTTATATTCAAACACAGCATTCAAGATGGAAGCCGCAATATGAATTTTACATATGGTTTTTACTACATTTTCCTTCTGGACCAGGCTGCATTTCAATGTAACCACAAAATGTAGGAAGAAAGGAAAACACTTTAGGTTGACATGATCCCTGCATCAGCTAGACCCAAGAAGAAGTCACCATGAATAGCAAGATTATTTAGGTAGCAATGGAAGGCAGAAATCACATCAAGTAACACATTTTTTTTCTTTTGTTGAACCAATCCAGAAACAGAAGCACTAAAGTAATTTTTGTTTGCACTATTTGGCGGAACACAGTCCTATTCACATGTAATGGCCACTTTCGATTGGTTGCAACTTATCAGTGCCAGTCACTTATTGCCTGACTATTTACTAATTTGCATATTGTCATTATTAACCATTTTCTAAGTAATGAAATTGGCTGTGAAAGGCATTTGATTTAATGAGAAAAGCCACAGAAATTATTCTTGAAATTAATTGATAGTCCCCATACGTTGAGTTACGTTTGATGTCAACTTGCACCGAGCAGGATGAGAGAGCAGTAACACTGCACTGTGGCCCTGCACCCTGGAGGACATGGGCTGGAATCTCCATCCATATTTCAGCTCTCCATGGTTCCCAAAGTCACTCCAGATAAATGTCGGGATAGTTTCTTCAAAAGACCTTGGCTGAATTCCTTTCTGTTCATTGCCTCTATCCTGAAAAGTCATCTTTCATTTCCTGTATTTCATCATGTAGCAAGAATTTCTATTAATATCATTAATATGAAATAAAATATGTGTAAAAAGTAAGTAAAATTACAACTTTGTGTTGTAATTTTGACCTTATCAACCACTTTTTTTTTCAATTGGTGCAGGGCTGACACTTTTCATCACAAGATGGTATAATTAATTTTGCACTAATGGTCCAGGCATGACCCCATTCACCATATGACGGTAACTTTAACATGATTTAGTGTTTAACTTGTAATGCAGCCTGGATCACAGTAATAGTAACAAATAGGACATCTGTAATGTCATGTGCTATGGTTATATTTTACTCCAGTCCAGACTGCATTAAAAAATAAATGCTAAGTAATTCATTCCTGGCCCATAAGTGCAAAACTGATTACACTGTTTTGTGAGGGTTACTATCAGCCCTGGACCAATGGACTAAATGTCTTTCAGCATTAATATGGTGCCTTTTCCTACTAATTTCATTTATTAATTCTTGGCAAAACTGTGGCTGGCTCTGATATTTCACAGTCATTCACAAGCTGCAATTACTACATAGTACTACATTCTGCTACGTAGTGCCAACAAAAGTTACTTCTGATCAGAGGCGTAGCTACCATGGGTGACACCCAGGACAGATCTCATTGGTGTCACTCCATAAAAACATAAATTCAACATTAAAGTATGATTTTTAATAAAATCATGCTTGTTATTTACAAATAGTTGTTTAATAATGAAATTGTGATACTAATTTTGATTAAAGAGATTGGTAAATAAATGAGAAACAATTGCTTTCACAATTTTTTCTTTCTAGCTTTAACACCTGCAAACTTGGAAACCACATCTTCAAAATTAACATTTTAAGTTGTTTCATGTTCAGTAGTTAACATCACAAGATTGTTTAGCCTCCTGTTGCTCATTGCTGGGCAAACATACTTTTTGATCATGTTTAACTAACTACAGTTTCTTTCACATGTAGCAACTGATACATAAATTGTCGTAAATGACTTTAGGGTGACCATAATAACCTACAATAAGTTTTAAAACAACGAGAGCTACTCAATCATTTATTACTGAATGGTAACATAGGCTGCTTTCAAAAGCTTTCTCAACCGTAGTATTTGCAGGAGAAGTTCTGACTCTTATAATTCATCATAAAAATCAGAAAATTTGGATACAGCTATTTGTAATTTTACCTTCAACACTTAGCAAATTATTTTTCTTTACAACCTCAAACAGTAAAAATATATCTTTAACAGATTTTGTACTAGTTCAGAGTTCAGTGTTGAATCAGTCAAGACATTCTAACACATCCTTCTGATTTTTAGCTCTAATTGTAAGTCCTGCAACAGTGGCTATGTTTTCTTATGATCAACTTTTAGTTCTGTAGAAATATCATAATCCTGTGATTTTTCGTAACAAAATCTATTGCCCCTCATACAATACGACACCACTTTTCTTAAATATAAAGAAGTGTCTTTCTTTTTCTTCTTCTTCTTTTATCGTTGTGCCCAACTCAGGAGCGCGAGTGAACTTATTTAGCAGATGTATTTTTCTTCTGTTCCCAAAACCTCTTCATCCTTTCGCTGTGTTCTTTCCTTCATTCTTCTGTCCAAGGGTTCCTTCATCTGATATACTGGCTGTTGGCAAACTGGTCATTGTTGACCATGCTACTAAATCGGCATCTGTCCTGTATGATGTCGTCTGTTATTCCTATTTCCCGGACGTGAAACTTGTTGCTGGTTTTATGCATGGTTTTTGAGTAATCGTATTCGAACATAATAAAATTTCATTTTAACTATAGGTTCACTGCTGACAATAGGTACGAATACCTTTCCAGCAGCTATATAACTAGCTAAAATCATGGCTTTGTGGTGGCTCGTGAAGTTTTGTTATAAAAAATATTATATACAATTAAAGAAATTACTATCATCAAAATCCCTGATTTTAGATTGTTGAAAAAAATAGGCTCGTTTATAATAAGATGCAATCTTTAAATGTTTAAAATATCAATTTAATTTATTTTTAATCAGATACAAAATTTCTTATTCAAGTTTCTTCCTGTTTTCTACATTTTAATATTACTAATTCCGCCATAAGAAAATCTTTTATTTAATGCTAGTCTTTCTGAAGTTTTTACTTTCTATAACCCTACATATGTTAAACCAATAAAAGCTTCCTTTTCTCCAGTATATACAGCAATTTTACTTAATGTTAAATCTTGAGCTTTATGAATTGTGATTGCGGAAGCTAGTTGTAATGGAAAGTTTTTCTTGTACAAGTGATATTCTGCATTTTACAAAATTTAGTTGTTGGTGGAATCGGAATACAACTACTGTTTTCATAACTTGATTGAAAATAATTTTCAAATCGAACCATTATCACTCATGTCATTACATATATATGCTAATATAAAATATTACAATTTTTGGCTAAAATAATGATTAATGACACACATAAAGATAACTCTGAATTATTAGGGTGAGCTAATTTATGTTCAATTTCACGTCTAGAAGTACAGTAGTTTTTTTAAAAAGGTTTACCACAAAAATATAAAAAATGTCGGTTAGTTTCGCTCGCCCTAGTAAGATCAGTGAAAGATTCTGACTTACAAAGTTTGTGGACATATACATCAAGACCGGAAAAATTTTAATGGGACATAATTGATGAATCATATTATATCGGTTTTCCAGCACAAGAATAGTAATAAAAGAACGAAAATTTCAGCATTGTACGTGCTTTCATTATGTATGAATTCATTGTGAGAAAAATTTCTTCATTTTTACGGTCCAAAAAGGAAAGTTTTAATTAATATTTAAGGTAATTATGTGCAATCAGTATTTATTTTAATAGCAACATTTTCGTTCCATACTTCTATCTTAAAGAAGACTTTACACGATTGATCAAAAGAATTAATTTTTCGTTCTCAAAAAATCTTTATTTACTTAAAGCGATGCAAACCTGACAGTGAAATTATTGTTAACCATTTTAAACGTCTGTTAACTGAAGGATTACATATGTTCATTACAGTATGGAGAAGGTTCGTCTGAAAAAAAATCAAAGAATTTAAGTATGTATTGCGTATCCAACCCGTGTCCTATGTAAGTGGAGAATCATAAAAAATTAACTTAGTTCACAACCCAAAGAAGGCATACTAAGCCATTGTGTCAGAGGTAGGATCAGCAGATCCTTTCTTCTGGAACCTACAGTTTAACATGGAATCCTTACCACGGAGCGACCTGACATAACTCATACGATCAAACACAAATCTTAAAACTCCTGCGCCTGCCGGGACTCGAACTGAGACCGGAGCATCTAAGTTAGTGAATGCAAGCGCCTTAACCACTTAGCTACCAGACCGCTCTTGGAACGTCATAGACCGTGTGGAATATGAACCATGAACACAAGGAAAAATTGCACCAGATGACCGAAATTTCATCACACCAATTCAACTACTTACAAAAATTGAACTTCAGTTCTGTTCAGAAATTTCCTAAAGTTTTCAGTTGCTTTCACCTTCAAACATTTGTACACTAGATCTGTAATGTGTAGCATTATTTTAATGCATATTTACTGTTAGGTAAATGAAAATCCCTACCGAATGATCTACACGATTTCTTGTACAAAAAATACAGATACTGTGCATTCAACTGAACTAAATGTGGATGCCAATTATTTTTCTGCTTTCAGTACACAAATTAAGTTTTGCTTTAAAGTTTCCAGATGGTGACTGCTTGAAGTGTGGTTAGGACAGGAAATATACATATTCATTGCTGCTCCTATGGTACAAATTTTTTTCGTAAATTCCTCAAAAAGTTATGAGCAGGATTGGTGGATAAAGATGGAAGCCAGTGTGCTTGAATTACAAAAAGTCAGTAGACGCCCAAAAACTGAATAGTTACCAATATATTGCACGCATATAATATAGAAACTGCTCCTGTTAAAGAAAATTGCCAAATAAAAATAATCAGCTGTTGTCACTTACCACAATCTGAATCGTTTCATAACACTCCAATATCTTGATCACAATTTGTCATTCCAGTACATCAAAAAGCTATGACACAAAATTCTATAGCAATAACCCATAAAAATGCCCCTTCCACATTGAAGCACGCAGTTGACTGGCTGTGGTTGATGGTAGAACATTTTAAATAGTGGGACTCCAGCAAGGACTGGGGGTAAGTAATGGGAAGAAACTCGGCCAAGGCCCTTTTGAAAGAAACATCCCGGAATTTGCTTGAAGTGATTTGGTGAAACCATGGTAAACCCAAATCAGGATGCCTGGGACGGGGATTCCAACCCATGTCAGCCAGAATGTGAGGCCAGAGCATTAACCGACTGGGAATTCATGGTGAGAAGGGAACAATACAGAAAATTACGGAATATTTTTATGAAGATATGGTGATGAAAACAGCTTTCGTTGAGTCACTTCACCGACAGATACTGGTCGATATCAGAGGCTCGGTGATCTTGGAGACGTAGCCATTATCTTTTAAATGCAGACAGTTTTGTTGAAGCAGATTCTGGGTGATTCCATTGCATAATAAGACCTCTCATTTTACTTAACATTTTATGGTTCTTGTGTTTGGCTTTATTAAACTACTGACCTGCATGCATTTTTGGTTTGTCTCAGTTACGTGGAAACATATTTCTCCCATTAAACAGTTCTCAAAAACTCCATGTGTGCTTTAATTTTGATTGTCATTAAGCTTTGCACAGTTTAGCATTAAAATTATATGGTTATTTAAACAACCGATTGAGGGAGAAAGCGGGATTTCTTTGTATAATTACAAAACCGCTGCATCTACATTTACATAAGTCACAGATTTTTTTTACAAAGAACATTCAGCAACCATAGATCATCATTAATAATAAAAAAATTAATATCTCTCTTTCTGGAGCATAAGTTCATTTTCTCTCAATAGTTCAATTTGCGGGAACGTTATTATCAATTAAAGTTTTATGCGTACCAATTAGGTGCACCTTCCTTTTATTCTTTAATTTTTATTTTGTTTAAATGTTACATAGTCTATGAGTAAAATTATATAGTTATTTAAATAACTGATTAAGGGAAAGAGCGGAATTTTTTTGTATAGTTACAAAACCGATGCATTTACATTTACACAAGTCACAGACTTATTTACATTCAGCACCCATAGATAATTTTTAATACAAAAAATTAAATTAATATTTCACTTTCTGGGGAATAAGTGACTGTAAAAAGGATATACATCATAAAATGATTTCGGTGTACACGTAATTTTTGTTCCAAATGTTTCTATGATTTACATCATTCATTATTTGTGTATTTTTCAAAGGAAAATAAATAATTTGGTGACTTTGTATCAAAAAAAGTTTGAAATGCTACAAAATCAAATAGCAAAAAAAATACAAACAGAAAAATATTTCGTGGGTCGTGGGATTGAACTGAGGATCCCCGCGCATTAAACCACTGCCTCAAGACGCACGGCTAAATTTAAAAGAAATAATATGGAACGGTTTAAATCAATTTGTTCCTAAAAAGCTTATTAAGGTTAGTAAGAACCTTCCATGGTTCAATAGGGAAGTGAATCGTTTGCTCAGGAAGCAAAGGCGCTTACATGCCATGGTAAAGAAATCGGGGGGCTCGTCTAATCGTGCTAAATTAGTCCAGTTACGAGCGGAAGTGCGTAAGGCAATGCGTGATGCGTTTAAAGAATCCCAAGCCAGGAATTTGTCCGAAGACCTGATTACTGATCCAAAAAAGTTCTGGTCGTATGTGAAATTACTAAGAGGCTGTAATAATGTTATGCCTGCACTGATTAAGGAAAATGGGGAATTATCCAAAATTAGCGTAGAGAAAGCAGAAATCTTGAATAATATATTTAAAAAAGCTTTCACGATAGAAAACTCAGAGGAGATTTCGACATTTCCCAATCGTACCAACTAAATTATGAATGATCTCATTCTTGATGTTGAAGGAATAACTAAACTACTTATGAATGTCAAAACCAATAAGGCTCCCGGACCAGACGGTATTATTCCTACAAGATTCTATTCCAGGTACGCAGAGGAAATTGCACCGTATTTGATGAAATTATATACCTCCTCCTTGGATCAAGGAAAAATACCAGCTGAATGGAAGACCACCTCCATAAGTCCAGTGTTTAAAAATGGGAATGTTAATGATCCTCAAAATTATAGACCGATCTCATTAACATAAATATTTTGTAGGATTTAGAAAACATCATATATTCAAATGTCATGCGGTTTTTGGATGAAGATGAGCTTTTAAACCCAAATCAACATGGATTCAGAAAAGGCCGATGCTGTGAAATGCAACTTGCACTTTTAATTCACGACTTGTCCGTATTATAGATGGGCAATCCCAGGTTGATATAGTTCTATTAGAATTTAAAAAAGCTTTCCACACTGTGCCTCACACTAGGTTACTTAGGAAACTTTGTGGCTACGGCATATCTAGACAAATATGTGACTGGGTCGCAGACTGTCTGAAGGGCAGAACACAGTGTGCTTTTCTCAACGGTGAGAGTTCATCATTTACCGAGGTGAGGTCCAGGGTTCCCCAGGGAAGCGTGATAGGGCCTCTGTTGTTTCTCATATACAGTAATGATTTGTGTGACATAATAAGGGGGATGAAAAGATTATTTTCCGATGATGCTATTATTTATCGTGAAATCAAAATTCAGGAAGACAGCACTTTGTTACAAGACGATATTATGAAAATAATTGCATGGTGTAAAGACTGGCACTTGGTGTTAAACACTAAAAAGTGCCAAGTCATGTGTAGAAGTAAAAAGGTGACACCATTTTGCTCTGAATATACAATTAATGGTACTGTCCTTAGAACTGTAGATTCTGCTAAATACCTAGGGGTAACAATTCATAATAATTTGTCGTGGAATGAACATTTCGAGAATGTAATTGGGAAAGCAAATCGTATGCTCCAATTTCTAGGTTGTAATTTAAAACAATGCACTCCGGAAGTTAAATCGATTGCATATAAGTCACTAGTGCATCCTCACTTGGTGTATTATTGTTCTGTATGGTTTCCCCACCAAAAGGGGTTAATGGAGGCATTAGATAGGGTCCAGATTTGTGACAGGTATATATAGTTGGAGGGAAAGTGTAAGTGCGATGTTGAAAGAGTTAGGTTGGGAAGACCTGGAACACAGAAGGCGTTGCTCTCGATAGAAGCTAATTGAAAAATTCACGTCTGACTTATTTCAGAATGACAGCAAAGAAATATTGCTACCAGCAACATTCGTATCTCAGAATGACTGTGAAAATAAGATAAGAGAAATCATGGCTAGAACCGATTCCTTTCTGTATTCATTTTTTCCATGTGCGATTAGGGAATGGAATAGAAAGGATTTACCGGGCGAGTAAACTTAAAATCCGACAGGAGTAGCTTTTGATAAAGCTCTCCGGCCATCCTGATCTGGGTTTTCCATGGTTTTCCCAGATCACTCCATGCGAATGCTGGGATGGTTCCTCACAATAGCCCATGGGCGCCTCTGCCATATCCCGTATATCCCTTCCAAACTATTACCGTCTCGGATAGGTGCAATGCACCCTTTGCCACACACTTTTAGTGAATTGCAGAGTAATAGTAATAGTAAACCGACATTTAAAACGAGTTGTCTTACATAGTGGTATAGCTCATTTAGGCGCAATTTTTACACTTTAGATTCCCCGATTTCTCTTAAACAGAGGCCCACTAGATAGAACTTATTTAGGGCGAGAAACCACAGGTGATGTACTATTTACCAGACTTTTTTGTTCTACA
>JARYHS010015257.1:0-14946 GCA_031002005.1 Vandiemenella viatica
TGTTTTAGCTGAGTTAAATATTGCTTTCAGAAATAATATTCGGCTAAATGAGAGTGAAATAGACCAACAACATCGTCTGCAACGTCAAAGAGAACTAGATGAAATAGCTAGAGCAAAGGAAAGTAACCTGCACCGAGAAAAGCGATTGACCTATAACCGGGTTCTATACGCTAAATCCATAGCTTCTGAAAGCGCACAGAAGAAAGAACGTAGTTTGAACCGTGAAAGCCTTTCTAAACAATAAATGTTTATACTTCGCACAATAATTACAACCACGAATTACTACTGTTAATTTTTCAGGAACCTTTTCTACTATTGAATCAATTGCATCATGTTAAAATATGAATAAAACAACTCTCTGACATCAGTATGAAAACCGAACCTAACGTATTAACCGAAACAAACGAAACTATTCAGAATACATTAACAGTTCATGCCTTTCCACGTTAATGTCTGATAAGAGAATAAAATCGGTAAATAATTTCTACACCTGCCAAGGCACGCGCGCGTGAAGCAGCGGGCAAATGCTAGTATATATATAAAATTGAAGCTTTATGAATAATAACTAGGTAATAAAACTCCTTAAGAACCAATGAACTTAAGCTTATGAATTTCAGAACGAACTTATGATGAAGAGCCGATACTATTTAGTGCTGATGTGGATAACAACTAATTAGTTACTTATGAAAGTTTTTATTTTTTATAAAATGAGGCTAGGAAGTTTCTATTTTAGAGTATTAGATGACAATTAAACACAATTATATTTCACACAAAACAGGTTAATTACTAGAACGTACATTTTTGTTGTAAACTCGATTGCGATATCGGTAGTGGAACTTAAAATATCGATATTTTATCAATCTATTGTAAACAAATGGATGCTATATATCAATACTTATGTTTGTTATGTATAATTTCTAGTTGTTTTATTACTATTCCAGAACTAATTAATTAACAAACTGTGTTATTTTAAACCGAATAGAGTCTTAATATAGAACGATACAAAAACCTTAACAATCGAGGTGGTTTGCTTAACTGGACTAATCTATCATACCAACAGATTTTGAATTAGCAAAGTTTCCCCCAGATTCAGAGTAAGGCAAAGGTCACATGAAGGGTTAGTAAGTTTAGGGAATGGTTGGGTATCCCTGGACACTTTAATTAATTGCAAATAAAAGAACAGTAAACAAAATTTTTGCCTTTATTTTAATCTTAAAATTAAACCAGGAACTTCTGCAAGCATATTACTTAAAAGTTAGTATTCATAACATTTTATGAAACAAATTACATTGAAAATACTTCAGTCTAAATTTTTTGGCAACACGAAAGCTGACAGGTAGTCCCTGACGCAGTAATCAATGGCTGCCCAATTACTTTTTTACCTTATAGAAACCACAATAATAATGGATATCTGAAGAACCTAGATAAACACAATCTCTGTGGGCCCAGTCTATGCATTCATGGCACTGAATCAATTCTTCTTTAAACGTTTCTCCACATACGTGCATTCGGTCCTTTTTTTCGATTTTCTTTGGAAAGTGATTTTAATATCATTTTAGCAAGTTTATCTTTTTGTTTTATCACTTCACCCTTTTTTAATAACTTTACTTTCCGGCCCATCCTCTACACATTTTGTGTGTGTTGAAGATGTTAAAATCTTGCTCTTTTGGGATTCTCGAATACACATTACTAATAGTGTTTTTTTGGGTTTTTTTCCACATCAGGAAGTGGTGACAGTTGTTACAATAGATTGAATTAAATCATATTAAATTGCAATGGAGCACATGCTCTGGTGGCAATTTCCCTGAACACCCATCTTCCCCCTTTTCTGCATCCACCTACAAGTAACTGACTTGGCCCCCATGCCGAAGATCAGTTGCATTTGCTTTTACACTACAGGGCACACATTTACCATAAAGCATTACCGACACAGAGTGCTCAGTTTCTTAGAACTTTAAACATCCGAGGTTACCCGTCGTCCGGGGCTATCTATCTAATTATCTAATGAATACAATAAGACTAGCCATCAAAATATTGAGTTTGGATGAAATTATCTTGCTTAACATCCACGAATACCACATAACAGTAATACAACAGGAAAGACTCCATTCTCAAATCATCTCTAATAATGTTCTGTTAATTTACTTCACCTGTCAAAAGTTGTGCTGGGCAACTACTGAACCTAACACAGTTTATAGAGGATGGATTTGAGACCCGTAAAGCCACGGGCGTGGTCTTTGTGGACCTGTCAGCAACATACGATACTGTTAACCACCAACTATTACTTGACAAGGTCTACAGTCTGACAAAGGCCACCGGATTAACCAAACTCATCGCTACTCTTCTTCAGACTCGTAGGTTTTTCGTTGACTTTCAAGGACAGCGCAGTCGATGGAGGGTACAAAAGAATGGCCTACCTCAAGGTAGTGTACTGGCCCCAATACTTTTCAACATTTATACAAATGATCAGCCATTACATCCAGCTACCAGGAGCTTCGTGTACGCTGATGACCTAGCTCTAGCCTCACAGAGCACAATACTTGAAGTTGTAGAAAGAAATTTGTCTGCTGCTCTTGAAGGTCTATCAAGCTATTATAAGGAAAACCACTTAAGACCTAACCCTTCAAAAACTGAAGTGTGTGCCTTTCACCTAAAAAATAGGAAAGCTCAGCGTAAGTTAAAAGTAATGTGGTCAGGTATCGAACTGCAGACATGTAACACCCCAAAATATCTGGGAGTGACACTCGATAGAACCCTCACATATAAGAAGCACTGCATGAATTGCAAAATGAAGATCTCTACAAGAAATAACTTACTGCGCAAATTAGTTGTATCACAGTGGGGCAGTCAACCACAAACTATACGTACATCGGCAATGGCCCTTTGTTATTCTGTTGCAGAATATGCATGCCCAGTTTGGTACTCATCATCTCATACCAAACAGGTGGATGTAGCCCTCAATAACACCTGTAGGCTAGTGACAGGTTGCTTAAAGCCTACCCCAGTTGGTAGACTTTACCAGCTTTCGGGCATTGCACCACCCAGTATCCGGAGAGAAGTGGCTGCGAACAAGGAGAGGACCAAAGTAGAACGGGAAAGCGCTCATCCACTGCACGGCCATATACCACCAGCCCAGAGACTCAAATCCAGGAAAAGCTTTCTCAGAACATCACGGGAACTAATTGGGTCACCTGAAAAGGCAAGAGTACAGTTATGGAAAATGAGGGTTCCCAACATCTCGGGACCACTGACAGTTGCAGAGCGCTTGCAACTTGGTCATGAAGAAGACTGGAACGTCTGGCGGTCTTTAAATCGATTGCGAACAGGAGTGGGCAGGTCCAAGGAAAACCTAAAGAGATGGGGTTATACTGATACTACCAGTATTAAATGCGAATGTGGAGAAGACCAAACTATGAATCATATGCTCGAGTGCCCTAGGTGCCCATCATCCTGCAACAACGAAGACCTGTTTCAAGCAACACACAATGTGATTGAGGTTGCGAAGTACTGGGCCAAGTGTGTTTAAAGTTGTTGATTTACAAAATGTATTTAACTGTGTATTTTGATATTTTTTGATACGAGAATAATAATAACCTAACAGAAAAATCCAGTAATGAACAGTTTTCACAATGATTAACGTATTACAATCTAATATTAGTATTGCATTCTCCTAAGCATTACAATAGTTCTAACTTAGTTTTAGCAATTTCTCAAATCAAAAAAATAAATACTGCTAGTTTATGAACAAATGAACTGTAAGAAATGATTTCAATAAATTCTGAACAGTTCGGAGAGATCACATCCAGTGTATATTTTCTTACAAGTATCTGTAAAATTTAAGCTTTAAGGATTCCCTAAGCAGTAAGAATCTCAATCTTTTTAATACACAAGAATGCATAAATAAATGAAATATCAATTTGATGAAAATTAAGACTTTACAAAAAAATATTTCCTTTCAGTTTTAAAAATTATTTCCCATACTATGAGGTGTCAGATCACCCAAACAAAAACATTAAGACACAATATAAATTTCTTAATACCTTCATAATGATTTAAAATTTGAAGTTTCACTTTTTCTCAATTACTTAAAAGTCATTATGTATTATATTTATATACAAACTTTATGAGAGCTTCCGAGACAGCAATGTCGTCTATGAACTGACTTAAGGGTGCCCTTATTGCTTGTCGGTTGTGAAGCTGTTGGCTCATCGCTACCGACTTTCTTTGTAAGAAAAGTATTTCGCTGCTGATGCTTCCCAAGTCTGACTGGAAACTAAGAAGCATAGACTCCATTCGCTGCAGAAAGAAAGAAAACCAAGCTATGAGGAATCAATCAAAATCACTAAGGATGTAAGAAATGTGTTTCATTAACCTACTACCACACATAAATATGTAGTTTTGAACTATATAGACTAAAGTTTATTCTGCACAATCTAAGCACCTAACTGAACACTGTGCACAAAATGAGACACATAAATCAATTACAATTACTTTGACAGTAAGAAAAATGACAACTGTTAAATCATGCCTGTATTCATTTTGAGTGACCAGAGGGAGCAAAAATCCTGGTTACTGAACTAACAATTGAATTTTAGTTCACCTGAATGCACATACATTCAATTCTACTGTTGGCTCTATTTTCATGCATTCAAGTAGCTGACAGCTATAAAACAAAAGGGTATCAAAATAAGTATTTTCATTTCCCCTGATCCTGCTAGTATTATTTACCTTCCCGTGGCACAAAGGAAGAAGCAATCTTACTTTAACAACAGCTTTACTGTCAAGAAGAAAAAGAAACTTGAAAGTGCGGTACTGATAATATCACAATATAAATTTCATAATGTTTATTGTTCTGCTTTAGACTAATCCCTTAAGTTATATTATATTTAGCAGATATAACTATTCCGTGTACCTCAAGTATGTTGTCACATGCTGAAATTTGATTGTGGAGACTGGCAATGTTCTGACTCTCTTTTATATAATCTTGGATGGACTTGTTTTCAGCTTCTTTCAATTTTTTCTCAATCTGTTTTGAATACTGCCTCAAATCTGTTCCAGTTTTCAAAACTTCTTGAACAACATCAGCTTCCAAGTTATTTTCAATATGACTGTCGATTCCATTCTCAAAATTCCTCTGGTTTTCACCCATCTTGTCACTATAACATAAAAATTAATTCTTTCACATATTGCATTTTAAAAAAAATATATAAAAATAATTAACTAATTTTGGTTAATCTCCTGATAACAGGTCAAAGACATTTCAGGTTAAAAGAGTAACAACTGTTATTTTTGTAATTTTTTCCTTCAATTTGATATAAAATCATATCTGTGGCAATCGAGCAGAAATACATGCCATGAGGCGATATTAATATGGAAAGAATGTGTGACAGGTCATGTTGCAGTGGTCACATGTTTTTATTTTCACGAGTAAGGGCATAGCTCGAAATATTGTGGTTTCTTGTAGGCATTTTTGGTCACTGCTGACCTCTCTCTTCAACTTTGAAGAATGATTGCTTTAGTTTATTAAATAAAATCACCTTTGATAAGTACCGGTAATGCCCTTATTTTCATTCAGTAATTGTTTCTCAAATTAATGTGAAATTAAAGTATACTCACATACATTCAAAAAAAGATCAAAAGAGGAGCTTTCACATATATCTAAAAATATGAACACTGAAAAATTTGAAATAGATCCTGTGGAAATTATGAATGAACTAAGAAAATCACAAAGGGGTTGGTGTGTGGATAATACAGGTATGTTAAAAATAGGCTGATGTGGTATTATAGCACAAACACTCAATGTCAGAATGCATGGAAAATTGGGGTAATATCAAGATGGGGATACCGCTGCGGCCTCGCGTAGTAAACACACAGATTACGTGGTATATATGACATCATTGTGACGTATGGTCCAGGCTGCAATACAGCATAAATTCAAATGATGATTGACAAAATCATATTTTATAAATATACATTTCGGTTGTAATGCAGCCTGGACCAAAGTGAAACTTAATCATAACTCACAATATTGCAGATGTCCAATTTTAAAGATCATATCTATAGCTGTTACTGTGTTGGTACGTGCAGACTGAATACGGCACAATGATGTCATATATACCACTTGATCTGTGTGTTTACTACGCGAGGCCGCAGCAGTATCCCCATCTTGATATTACCTGAAAATTGATTAGTTCAAGAGCAATTTGAGTAATAGAGAAGAAAAGGTATGAGACAAAGCTTTGGCATACAAAAAATAGTGCGAGAAATGAGAAATATACACAGTAAAAATGAGGTTATGAATATTGTTTCTAATCTGGAAAAAGAATTTCATTGAACACAGGTAAAATCTAAAAATGAACACTTAGACAGCATTGGGTGGGTTGGAAGGTAAATTGCCTATCGGGAGGCTACTTGCAAGGGTAAATCTTGGGTCTACTAAAGTCCGTGATTCAACTACATCCTTCACTAATGACTTCGTGATACTACTCTAGGCAATCGCCAGATATATTATTTTCAAGCAGTAATTTGATTGTAATACTGCTTGGAGCATTATTTTGAAGTAGAAATTAGGTTTTTATATACCAGTATGACACGATTAAATGTACTTCGGAATGTATTTCTAGTGGAATCTTGCATTTGACTACTGCAGTATTATGACAGAATTGCAATCTCCAATAATCCCTAAATCTCTATATTCCCTCCCATGTGTAGCATGTGGCCAGTTGATATTACATCCAAAGAATTCATTGGACAGCAGCTTAGAGCACTTCTGAGCATTCAAATAAAAAGGAAAAAACCAGAAATTAGGTTGTGAGACAGCCTGGACCAGCATGAAACCTTTAAATGTACTTCGGAATGAATTTCTAGCAGAGTCTTGCATTTGACCACTGCAGTATTATGATGACAACTCCTGGTGGAATGGCGATCTCCAGTAATCCCGTAGACATTAGGATTGAGGTTTTAGCAAATTTTGTATACAGTTATCCAAACTGAAGGCACAGAAGACTGTATATTATATTGAGCTTAATATCAACAGTTGTGTGTAAAATGTGTTACCAATATTACACATATAGTCCCATCGCAATAACCAGTCTCCATATCATATAAGAAACAGTTATGAATATTGCTCCTATGATTCTAGGTGGAATCAGTAGCATAAGATTAAGTTATGTCAATAATAAACATATGCCTACCTTTATCACCTGGTATAAACTAAGTGGAAGTGATGTGGTTACATCTTGCAGCATTGAAAGGAACAGGTACCAAAAATATTTAAACTATACCATCTAAACCTTCCAGTAATAATGCACACACATCAAGGCATACCGCGATGCTGCTACGAAATTCTCATTACAAGTTGTGGTCAGGGCTTGTCAATGATAAATGCATGTCTCTATGTGGCTAAAAGCTCTTCACATAACCTATTACTCCAATAAAATAGTTTTTTAAGCTATTAAATACTTGTACAAATCAAGACAGTAATAATTCAATCAAATGTTTGAAATTTTCAGGAGTTTTATTTTCCTTTGTTTCAATGATGATATCAACTGCTTGTCGTCGAAATTATTTTCAACAATAATTATAAATAATTCTGTCGACTGCTTCAGATTGATGACATAACACCTAGCATCTCTGATTAAAGGAAATTAAATAACATCTCTGTTAGAAATAATTCTCTCCCTTTTCAACTTGAAAATTTGGCAGAATATTTCTTTCGTTTTCCTCAGATTGGTTTATTCTATCACTAATTATGGACGAATATATTTGTATTAATCTTAAGAACATTGATAGCTAACATTTAACAATGAAGTGTCTACAATATTTCTTGACAACACACCAAACCATTATTTAATAGTTCTGACCCATACTATTAAGCAAGCGAATCTTGTATATTAATGTTTCCTCAAAACGGATCTAACGATTTTTTTTTAAAAAAAAATGTCTTTTCAGACTTAAAAAAAACCTGGAATACTATTTTCAGTGATATATCAATATTAATTTTATGATTATTATTATTATTTTCATTATTTGGCGTTCAACAATATATCGCACTAGACAGACTTTGCAACAATAAACACTTTGTAGCACACGGAAAATACATAAACGAGGAAAATATGTCTTATACCTCAAACACCAAATGTAGTAACATTATACGTAGTACATTAGAACATACCATGAAGAAATTATTTAAATCAATTGTGATAGAGCGTTATCTCCATTGATAATTTCCATACACATCCATTTCTCCACTTTCCTTTACTCCCTGATTGTTTCCATTTACTAAATTAATTTCAATTTTTTTCAGTATTTGTGGTACCAAACTATGACTCCTCACCTACAAATGAATACTTTTGCCACTCCCTTATGCCTCGAATCAACTGGTAGTTTGCAGTTATGATCATCTGTGCAAAATTTATTGTTTTAAACCTAATTTTTTTTCTCAAAATTTAATTTTAATGATTTTGCCTTAAACCAATTTGCTATTTCACTAAGTTATTCATTTACAATAAATTCAAGATTACTGTGTGGTGTTTTCCTCACAGTCAGGTTAGTGTCATCTGCAAATAAAACATTCTTAGCTTTGTCGGATAACTTTTCAGGAACGTGATTGATATATAACAAAAAGAATAAAATATATACAGTTCAGTACATCAAACAGATTAATACCAGACATACGCATAAAATTTGTAGTCGGGTCCAGACCGTTGAGGACGTAGAGGGTGTGAAATTTCTAGGTAAACACATTGATTATAATTTAAATATGAAGGAGCATGTCTCTGAATTACTGAAGCAATCTGATGTAGCCACATTTGCAATTCATTAAATTTCAGGTATAGATTATCTCAGTATGAACAAACTATTTATTATTTTCACTCCTTAATGTCATATGCAACTTTTTTTGGGCCATTCAATTCATAGAGACAAAGTATTCAGTGTCCAGAAGTAATTAATTAGATTTAGGTGTAGAACTAAATGCTGGAGCTTCTCAAGTAGTTTGCAGTTTTAACATTGGTGACCGAATGTATGTCCTTTGTAGTAACTAATTATACTCTACCAGACGTCCCGTGCGTAAATTTCGATAATAAAATACGATGAATAGTGAAGTTGAGTGGTTGACTGTTTATAAAATAATTAAAAGTAGAACCGCACTTTTGAAGCAAATATTTATTTCTTTAGTTTGATAGGTACGCATCAAAACACTTACAACACATTACGAAACAGTAAGAAAAATTTAAAACACACTGTATGTACGACAAATTGTCATTCACCTTAACAGAATACAACCAATGAACCAACATGAACAAAATGCACACACCATATGAACATTCTGTGATATGTATTACTGTGCGAATAAAATATTTACATAGGAATTGTATAGCAAAACAAAAATGTTTCCGTAACAGAAAAAAATATCCGAGAAAGCTAATTATTGTGTAAAAAACAGTTTATTGACATCTCTGTGATATCTGCTGCTGGAATCTAGGGACTTGGCTCTGGACTGTTTCATAGGGGCCACCAAATCCGAAAAATTATTTCCTAATTTATCATTTATAGTAGTGATATGTCATTTATCGATTTCGGTTATGTATCGAACGATATAAATGGCTGGTAATTAAAAAAAAACACGTTATAGAAATAAAATTGATACTTATGCCCTTTAAGGGTCGAATTACAAAAAATTCCTTAATACAATATGGTGTGAACAAAGCGGACACCTTGGTATTTAAAATGATACCTCATTTATCGATTTCGGTTAGGCATCAAGGGAGATAAATGGCTCGTGACAATACAATACAATACATTAATTTTCCATTGATCCCAATATAAGAGACTGGCTCTGTGCGATGTGGAAGGTTGTCAATTTACAGATAAACAGTTGCATAACAAAATAATAAGTACACCAGTAGATGTACAGTCATAGCATACATGGTACATTAAACAATTCCATAACAAAATAATATATACACCCGAAGATGTACAGTCATCGCATACACGTTCATTTAAAAAAATTCCATACCAAACTAATACATACACCACAAGATGTACAGTCATAACATACATGGTATCGTAAACAATTGCGTAACAAAATAAATACATACACCAGGAGATATACAGTCATAGCATACATGGTAAATTAATTATGTAAACTACATTTACACAAGCTATTGGCAGTTATTTTTTAGATACCTTAGAAATAAATTCTTCGACAGAGTAAAAGGAGTTGTCAATTAAAAATTCTTTGAATGTTTTCCTGAATTTATTCTTATCATCTGCTAGACATTTAATATGTGTTGGGAGCTTATTGAAGATATGCATCCCTGAATATCGGACCCCTTTTTGAACAAATGACAATGACTTGTAATCCTTGTGATGATCATTTTTACTTCTAGTGGCATAATTGTGTATTTTACTATTTGTTTCAAACAAAGTATAATTTGTGACTACAAAGGACATTAATGTGTATATATACTCAGACGCTAATGCTAAAATCCCTAACTTCTTGAATAGCTCTCTACATGAAGTTCTATTGCTAACCCCACACATAATGTTTATTACATGCTTTTGGGCTCTGAACACTTTGTCTCTATGGGTAGAATTGCCCCAGAATATTATTCCATATGACAATAAGGAGTGAAAATAAGCAAAATAAAATAGCTGCCTCATACGGAGATCACCTATAGCTGAAATTGTACGAATTGCAAATGTGGCTGCACCTAATCGCTTTAATAAGTCTGAAAGGCTTAAGTATGCTGTAGTTAAACCACTCTATAAAAAGGGAGGTAAGGCAGCCGTATCGAATTACCGACCAATTTCATTACTAACAGCCTTCTCCAAAGTTTTTGAGAAAGCAATGTACAATAGAGTTTATGAACATCTAAAAAATAATAATATTCTAACTAAATCACAATTTGGTTTTCAAAAGGGTCATTCAACAGAACAAGCTATATTTGCATTCACTGACAATATTTTAGAAGGAATAAATGATAAATTAATTCCGGTGGGAATTTTTTGTGACTTATCTAAAGCATTTGACTGTGTAGATCATAAAATTCTGATACAGAAACTTAAGTATTATGGTATAGATGGCATTGTTAATAACTGGCTTAGTTCTTACCTTCTAAATAGAAAACAAAAAGTGTCAATGGAGAATTTTAAGGCTGCCTTAAGAGGTCCACTGTTTTCTGAGTGGAAATTAATCAGATGTGGAGTACCTCAGGGTTCTATATTGGGGCCACTATTGTTTTTAATATATATAAATGATCTACCCTGTGTTTCATCTAAAAACTCAAAATTTGTCCAATTTGCAGATGACACAAACATAGGAATTAAAAACACTCCAGATTTATCTACAGAATATATTTCAAATTATGTCTTTGAACTGATTAATAAATGGTTTACAGCTAATGGCTTGTCTTTAAACTTTGATAAAACTCAGTATATGCAATTCAGTACATCACACAGAGTAACACCTGACATAGACATAAAATTTGCAGGCCAGTCCATTCAAGAGGTAGATAGTGTGAAATTTCTAGGTTTGTGTATTGATCATAATTTAAATTGGAAGGTACATGTTTCTGACTTACTAAAGCGATTGGGAGCAGCCACGTTTGCAATTCGTACAATTTCAGCTTTAGGTGATCTCCGTATGAGGCAGCTAGTTTATTTTGCTTATTTTCACTCCTTATTGTCATATGGAATAATATTCTGGGGCAATTCTACCCATAGAGATAAAGTGTTCAGAGCCCAAAAGCGTGTAATAAGAATAATGTGTGGTGTTAGCAATAGAACTTCATGTAGAGAGCTGTTCAAGAAGTTAGGGATTTTAACATTAGCATCTGAATATATATACACATTAATGTCCTTTGTAGTCACAAATTATACTTTGTTTGAAACAAATAGTAAAATACACAATTACGGCACTAGAAGTAAAAATGATCTTCACAAGACTTACAAGTCATTGTCATTTGTTCAAAAAGGGGTCCGATATTCAAGGATACATATCTTCAATATGCTCCCAACACATATTAAATGTCTAATAGATGATAAGAATAAATTCAAGAAAAAATTGAAAGAATTTTTAATTGACAACTCCTTCTACTCTGTCGAAGAATTTATTTCTAAGGTCTCTTAAAAATAACTGCCAGTATCTTGTGTAAATATAGTTCAAATAATTAATTTACCATGTATGCTATGACTGTACATCTCCTGGTGTATGTATTTAGTTTGTTATGTAATTGTTTATAGTACCATATATGTTACGACTCTTCATCTTGTGGTGTATGTATTATTTTGTTAATTTTTTTTTTATGTACCATATATCCTATGACTGTACATCATCTGGTGTATGTATTATTTTGTAATGGAAGTGTTTAATGTACCATGTGTACTATGACTGTACATCTAGTGGTGTACTTATTATTTTGCTATGCAACTCTTTATCTGTAAATTGACAACTTTCCACATCCCATAGAGCCAGTCTCTTACATTGGGATCAATGGAAAATGAATGTATTGTATTGTATTGTATTGAAACATGTACTTTCCAATTTAAATTGTGATATCTGTGAATATTGCAATTCGGAAGTAGGTGATACAAACCATATATTTTTCGCTTGACCAAGATATAAAGCCCACAGACCTAAATTCTTAAAAGAACTAAAACAACTTTGGTATGGCAACAATGGGATTATATATAAATTGTTAGCCAGTTTTATAAAAGCAACAAACATTAAGATTTAGGCAAATAAGTCCTTTATATAATGTTTTAATTCCTGTATATAAATAATCATTTAATGTGTATATAACAGATTCCTTTATATTTTAATTATACTGTAATTATTGTTTGTGCACGGAGAGCCTTGTACCCCCCACTGTTGGTACAGAGTCCTCTATTTACTTGTTTTACTAATCCTTGATTAACAATTCTATTGATATCATTTAATTCATTTATGTGGACTAGCAATTCATCCTCTTTGTTTGTTAACCCCCTGATATTCTGATGTAATAAATTAATCCCCACACAATGTTTAATTTTGGTATCTGAAAACTCATTATTGTTTAAACTAATTTCTTTTAAAACTCTCTGCCTAATACATGATCCTAATTTAAAAATAAAAAAAATAAAAATAAAATAAAAAAGGAGCTGCCCTAACACCATAAACAACAGGAATCTTTTCATGTGAATTTGTGGCCGCAATTAATTGTTTTGCTATGAGATTTGAAAGAATCCCCTTCCCTCTACTATTGAAGTTTAAGCCAAGCCTGGTATAACCCCACCTTTCAATAGCATCTACAGGTACCATGACAGAAAAATGTGTCACATAAATATTCATATTTTTGGCCTTTTGAGGGTAGAATTACGAAAGATTCCTTTCTTAAAATATATTGTGACCACGGAGGAGACCTTAATCTTCAATATGATAGCTCATTTATCTTTATCGGTTAGATATGAAGAGAGATAAATGGCTCGTGACACGAAAACGCGTTTCAGAAATATTGATACTTTTGACCTTTAAGGTTCGAATTCCGAAAAATTGCTGTCTTAATTTATGATTTCACCAAAGTGAAGATCTTAATTTTTAAAATGATACTTCATTAAACGATTTCAGATAGGTATCCAGGGAGATAAATGATCCGTAACACAAAAAACAGCATTTTAGAAATATTATCATTTTTGCCCTTTAAGTGTCGAATTCCGAAAAATTCTTTTCTTAAAATGTGATGTGGCAAAAGCGGAGACCATAAGATATAAAATGACACCTGATTCACTGATTTCGTTTAAGTATGAAGAGAGATAATGACTTGAGACAAAAAGAAAACCTTATAGAAATAATATACATGATGATTTGAACAAATACTCAAATACACAATCCTCTCGATCTACTACATTGCACTAGAAGAATGAAGGATTTAAAGTAATTTTAATTGCTTCAAAAGCCGTCATGCATGCTGGAATATATATCTTCAATAAGCTCGCAACACATCGTAAGTGTCTGACGGAGGGTGAGATTAAATTCTGGAAAAATATTAAAAGAATATTTAATTGAAAATTCCTTTCACACTGTGGAAGAATTTCTTTTAGAGGTTTCTACAAAATGAGTGCCAATATCTTCTTTAGTTTTGTTAATTAATGTTATTCCATGATTTCATCGTGTGGTGTGTATATCTATTTGGTTATGTAATTATTTTGTTGTAAATTGACACCTTTCCACATTCTCTAGAACAAGTGTCTTGTATTAGAATGTATAGGAAATGAAATCATTGTATGGTACCTTGCAGAAACCTCTCTCGACTCTCAGTGAGGGCTCTTCAGCTGCACCAAAACATATGCACTGATGGGAGTGGGGCTCATTCACGACGGCCTAGGTCATTGTTCTCTTTTCCTTTTCTAGTACTACTCTTCAATCTTACATGTGAAAATAATCAATATTTATGCCAATGAAATTGATCTTTATATTTTATTTTGTCCATACCGTTTCACTATATTTTCTGGCGCATTTAAGCGATTAAATAGCTTTTTATTCAAATTTTGTTCCGTTTTAACGTTAGCGTTCGTTCAGCTGTGTAGTGATGATTTGATAATTCGAATTCTTTCCACGTTTATTCAAATGAATTTTAGCAACAAATACACCCGCAGAACAGTCCTAATTTCCCAGTATTTCCTTCAGGTTTCGTTTACGTTAGCATATGGAAACTGGTTGGAAGTACTGCATACAGTGTATATTTCACTCTTCTTAGTTATTGAACATTGAATGATGTGCAGTGCATTTTTTGTTTTGTTTATACAGTTTTTTGTTGTGTAATGTTCTACTGTAAATTAATTTTTCATATTTCTCAGAGATAAGATTTATTTTAGCATCAGTGGCATCTATGGAAAAACCTCTTCTTTTTATTGGTCAATATGTGAGGAAATAGTCTTTAGTTCTCCACATCTGTTCAGGATATT